>VMDO01008755.1:0-40678 GCA_007922755.1 Pedetes capensis
CGGTATCCGACTCATAGCGACCCTCTGTACAACAGGGGAAACACTATTGTCAGTGCTTCTCTGCTGCTCATAGGGTTTTCAATGGCAGATTGATTTTTGGGAGGGGGTTGCCAGGTCCTTCTCCCAAGCCTACAGCTTCTGGTGTTCCCAGGCGGTCTCCCATCCAGGTACTAACCAGGCCTGACCCTGCTTAGCTTCCAAGATCTGATGGGATCGGATGCCACAGGGCTACAGCTGCAGACAAATACAATGCTAGATATGTCAAATGTTAACATGTAAAAAAAAAATGAACCTAGACACAGACTTCATTTTTCACAAAATTTAACTCAAAATATATAATAGGGTCTACATGGAAAATGTAAACAATGAAACTTCTAGAAGAAAGTGAGAGAAAATGTAGGTGAATTGAATTGGTGATGAGTTTTTAGATACAACACTAAAAACCCAATCAATAAGAGAAATGATGTATTCCAAGGACCTTTTATGATTATCCCTTTTGAATATCTGAATGGTAAACAAGCATATGAAAAGATGTTCATCATAAATAGTCATCAGGGAATGCTCATGAAATTTGCCACTCTATACATTGAAATGGCCGAAATTTAAGACTTAACTACCAAGTGTTGGTGAGGATGTAGAGAAACTGGAACCCTCATGTGTTGCTAACACAAATATAAAATAGTACTACACTTTGAAAAATTGGCAGTTTCTAATGAAGTTACACATCTAACATGACCCAATTGTGTATACTTTTATGTTATATACCCAAGAAAAGTGAAAATGCAAACTACACAAAGGCTTATACAGGAATGTTCTTAGTAGCTTTATGATAGACAAAAACTGCAAACAGCATAGATGTCTAATAAGAAACTTACATTTATGTAATAGAATACTATTATACTATTCAACCACTAGAGCTGGCATGGAATCAAGCTCAACTTAGGTCCCCCCTCCATGTGCCATCACAAGAAAACTCCCAAGGCAATCAGCTGGGGCAAATATATGGCTTACCTAATTTGTTTCCCATGTCTCAGAGATCATTCATCATTACCCGATGTCCAGTATCGCAAATCATTATTTCCTATATTTCATTTGGTTTTTAAATTGTTTCAGGCCAGAAAAGCAAAGCTAGTCTGTTATTCCATCCCAGCCACAACCCAAAAGTCTGTTTCTTTTATTGTTAAATGGTTTTAACTTTATTATTATTTTTTTTTTACTTTCAGCTTTTACTTGCCATGATAGTGGGGCTACAGTTTTAGCATATGCTCCCAAACATCAGCTACTAATATCAGGTGGCAGAAAAGGTTTCACATGTGTTTTTGACCTTCGACAACGACAACAGAGACAGCTTTTTCAGAGCCATGATTCCCCTGTTAAAGCCATTGCTATTGATCCAACTGAAGAGTACTTTGTTACAGGATCTGCAGAAGGCAATATAAAGGTAAACACAGTTGATGCCAAGTATCTACAAAGTGAAAAAATCTTCAGAAAACTTAGGTATTTAATCATACTGATGACACCAGTCTACTTAAATAATTGTTGTTGTTCTTTGGTGCTGTCAAGTCAGGTCCAACCCATAAGCGACCCTGTGTACAACAGATGATACGCTCCCCAACACTGCCATTCCCAGCACTATGTCAGGGTTTCTCTACTATTTATAGCATTTTCAGTGGCAAATTGTTTGGGGATTGTTTCGGGAGTGAGTATCCAGGTCCTTCTCCTGTTTTTGCAGTGTTGGGGATTGAACCCCTGGCCTCAGAGAGTACAGAGTGTCATACTACCAACTGAGCTAAACCCCAGCCCTATTTAAATAATAGTAATATTAATTCCTTTGTAATCAACAATGCTAATTACTATTTAATATCTCTTGTGGTGAATGAAATTATATTTAACTTGAGAACTTTGTATTTTTTAATTGTTTTAAAATATGCTTGCTTAATTCATACTTAAGAAATAAATTTTCAATGGATATCAAAATATTTCAGGCATTAGAATTAGTCTTATCTGCCAGGCCCAGTTGAACATGCCTGTAATCCCAGAGACTTAGGAGGCAGAGGCAGGAGGATCTCAAGGTTGAAACCAGAGGCAGTCTGCATAATTAAGCAAAACCCGGCTCAAAAAGTAAAAAAATGGACTTGGGGTGCCGCTCAGTGGTACAGCACTTGCAAAGCAAGCAAACGCAAAGACCTGGGTTAAACTACCAGTGCTGAAAAAAAAAAAAAAAGTCTTATCTCCATGTTCTCAGTTACATGCTCATAATTTACTGAGATCAATTTTCAGGAGTACTAAGTAATACACTGACATTTTATCTCACATTACTCCCCATTTTTTCATACATAATAGTGTCCAGCCACTCTATGCCTAATTCAAGAATTCATTTTTTTGAAAACATCTTTTGCCAGGAGGATAGGGTCTTAGTATCGCAGGTACCTCTGGCCTCAAACTCATGATCCTCCTGCCTCAGCCTCCCCAGTGGTTGGGATTATAGGCATGTGCCATGGCATCCAGCTTTCTTTAAGGATTCTAAATTTACCTGGATAATCCCTGCCCATAGTAGTCTTTTTCAAACTCTATTGTGTTTAAAATTTAGAGCTATTATTTAAAATGTTAAGCAGCTTGTTAAAAAATGTTAAGGAGTTATTTAAAATGCAAATTGATGGATCCTACCCCATAAATGTGCTTGGATTTAGCTCAGTTGGTAGAGCTCTGCTCTGAAGTCTTTGAGGTCCTGGATTTGATTCCCAGCACTACACAAATGGGAGGACATGGCAATCCACTCCTAAGGCAATCCAGAACAATCAGCCATTGAAAACCTTATGAGGGTCACTATGAGTCAGACAGGACTGACAGCACCTAACAACTATAGCAACAACCCCACAAATACTTAACTATGAAATCCAAGGCTCAGGAATCTGTATACCCAGTGGTTTTTGACAGAGAGACCTGTAGCCCCATTTGGAAGTCAATGTCAGCTTAAACTAGTCTCCAGGTTATTTTAAAGATCTGCAACCCTACGCTTGTGGGGTCTTTGTTGTTGTTGTTAGGTGCTATTGAATCAGGTCCCACTCATAGTGACCCTCATAGGGTTTTTATGGCTGATTGTTTTGAGATTGCTTTGGGAGTGGATTGCCACATCCTTCTCCCGTTGTTTTGTGGGGTTTTTTTTTCAATATTGGGGATTGAATCCAATCCCCAATAGAGAGTACAGTGCGGCACTCTACCAACTGAGCTGTGGGGTCAAGTTTTTTAGAATAAGGCACCAGTGACCATATTCAGTGCAATAAGATGGATTTCTTGGTTAGAACTGGTAAATTTTTTTCCTAATTTTCTACCAGAAAAAAGTGGAATAATAAAACTTTGAAAAGGCATATATATATATATATATATATATATATATATATATATATATATATATACACACACACCAGCAGACTTATTTTTCTTTAGTTTGAAGCCAGTTTCTTATTTGGGCTGACTTCAGTTTAGAATAAGACATAGTTTTAGATTAGTTCTTTAGTTTGTACAGTGATTCAGCGGTTTATTGTTTAGCCAAATTTTAAAAACTAAAAATATAGAATGTATTTAGAAGCAATAATTTAATAAATTCATGTACAGAGTAGTATGAATTAATGCATTTCTGAGAGAAAGATCTTTTTCTAAGTGATCTTAGTAAAATCAGGAGATAAATTTTTCTTCAAAAAAAGTTGTTGTTGTTGTTGTTGTTAGGTGCCGTGGAGTTGGTATCCAACTCATAGTGACCCCACGTACAACAGGGGAAACACTATTGTTAGCACTTCTCTGCTGTTCATAGGGTTTTCAATGGCAGATTGATTTTTGAGAGTGGGTTGCCAGGTCTGTTTCCCAAGCCTACAGTACCCAGTGTTCCCAGGTGGTCTCCCATCCAAGTACTAACCAGGCCCGACCCTGCTTAGCTTCCGAGATCTGGTGGGATCAGATGCCACAGGGCTATGGCTGCAGGCTCAAAAAAAAAGCAGATGATCTAAAAGCATGTAGATCCTTCATATGAGTAAAAATGCTTATACCTCGCTTTAAAAGCAGACAAATTTATTTTGATATGAGCTGAAAATAGAAAATCTCAGCAAATTAAATATCTCCAAGTTTTGATTATTGACTGTCTTGTTTTTAAAACATAGCTTTGCTAGGGTAGAGGTCTTCTAGGCGTCAGTTACTTTCCTATTTGCAGCTGTTCTGATCTCTGGATGAGTATTCGTTATTACAAAGAAGGGATCACCTTCTGTTCAGCTACACAGCAAAAGCTTTGCTGAGAGAGAAAACTATGATTGTAGTCCTTGTAATATTTTAAGTTTCTGTTCCTTATACCTAGGTTTTCTCATCTCCAAAGCAATATTAATAAAAACATATTCTTTTACTGTGTGGTTTTAAAATATTTAATAATATAAAAGCAGTTGATACATTGAAACACTCTGTACACAATCACCATGTTATGATTGTAAATCTACACAAATTTTTCTCCATTTTTGTTTTAGAAATTCCTTATCTGCATAGGAAAGCAGGCTTACATTTTCATTTAGATTTTTAAGGCAATTATCAACTCCAGTTTTCATTTTGTTCTTAATATCTTGCAGATTTGGAGTCTTTCTACCTTTAGTCTTCTCCACACTTTTATTAATGAACATGCTCGGCAGTCCATTTTTAGGAATATTGGAACCGGCGTGATGCAAATTGAGACAGGGCCAGCAAATCACATTTTCTCTTGTGGAGCTGATGGAACAATGAAAATGAGGATACTGCCAGATCAATTTAGCCCTTTAAATGAAGTGTTAAAAAATGATGTGAAATTTATGCTGTAACATTTTTACAAGAAAATGTATAATTTATTACCTGTTTGATGAGTGTGGTCAACAGATATAATATACATTAATCACTCTCTATGCCACAAATAAGCTAATGCTTTCTTGTTTTCATATTTATTTTATGGAGCTTTGCCCTTGTTGCACTGATGCCTTAAAAATTAACAAAATCATTCAGAATTAGATCATATTGCCTAATGTAGAATATATAAGCAATCTTGTATTAATGCATATTTATAGTATGTTATAGTGAATATGTCATAGTGTTAAAGAAGTTTTGTTTTCTTATTATTGATAAATTCTTATGCAGGTATCTCTGCATGAATATTTTTGACAGTAGCAATGCCATTTAAGTAAAGGCAGTTGCATATAATACTTATCACTCAATTTACCACACTCACTTCCTTTATCAGACTTAAACTCTTTTCCTCTTAACTAAATGACAGACTGATAATTGGGTAATGATCAAACAAATAATGAACATCTCCATTAAAATTGTTACTGGGACTTTTGTGATAAATGAGCCAAATGGTTTATTATGTAAAGCTTCCATCAGTTTCCCCTCTGGAGCCCAAACTGTGTGTATGTAAGTGTATTTGTGTGTATATGTGTATATGTGTGTGTGTGTGTGTATATATATATATATATATATATGTATGTATATATATATATGTATGTATATATATAACACATCTCATTTGAACTTAGTTTGTATGTGTGTGTATATATATGTATGCATATATATATGCAGAAACTACAAGTTGTTTCATGTGTTTTTGTGCCATAACTACTACTGCCACCAGAATAACAACTTTCTTTTTTTTACAACAATAATTTTTTCACTTAGAATATTTTCTGGAATTTTCATCCTAATTTTCAAATAATTTTTAAGATTTCCAAGATTATTATTTTAAAGATTACGCTCAGTGACATAAGTCTTAATAGGCAGTAAAGATTCTGTGTTGGCACATATAAGACACTTTAAGTTTATGAATTTGTCAGAAGGTTTTTGAGCATCATTTTACTTAAATTTTGTTTTTGTCATATCTTATTTTTTAGGTGCTTTAGTCTCAAAATTCTGAAAACCATATAGCAGTGTTTTTGGAAACAAATGTGAAAAAAGTCAGTTAGTATATATAAGTGTAAAATGTCCTCCACATTTATCATAAATAGAAAATAAACCTATTTTATTATTTTGCCAAAATATATTATTTTATTATAAAATATGACCAAAATATTTAAAATGTATAATGCTTTTAACTTAAATATACTAACAATAACAACATGCTGACCCTATTTCTGTTTTGTGCTATACCTTTTCTGACTCAGAATTATAGAAAATTTGATAAATACTTGATTTTAACCAATGAGGCCAGAGGTAGAGGGGACTAAGTGTTTAAGGGACAATTATATACTATTTAAATTAAATTCATTTTGTTCAGTTGGAACTATAAATTAAGAGCATTTTAATGCAATGGGATATGGACAACTGTTATATTGGAAATTAAAGATTCAAATAAAGCAAAGAAATGAAGGGCTGGTAAAATGAATTTTATAATATCCTCAGGATACATTTATTATAAAAGTATATTGTTAAAGATTTTGTAAATTGTATTTCATAATTTTAAACATATCGAGCAAGTTTCAGTGAAGACACTGTCAATAGAGAGTTTGTATGCACATAACAATGTATAGCTATAAACTGTGCAATAACAGTATATGATTATTTTGCCATAGAGAAATCTGTGACAGCATTGCAAATAATATTGTTTGATGTAGTTAAGTTATTCTTCAGTAATTTCTTCACAAATCAAGATTCAAAAAGTTTTAAGCTTTTTCAGTGAGATAGAAAATTTATTATTGTGCTTAGTAAAACAAAGGGCAATGAGGATGAACTGTTAAGCATTTTAATTGAGGGTTTATATGAATAGCCACAAATTATGTAAGCCCATATGTATTTACAGCCAGAGTCATACTATTTTAAATAAACAATCATGCAGTGAATTTTTTGGGCATGCTATTGTTTTAAGTAATATTTGTTCAAATTTAGTTGACTTTGAATATGTGATATTTTAAGATGGAAAATTTCTATATTTGATATAGGGAGAATTGAATAACATTCTCAAATACCCTCCTGTTCTTTTTCTACACTTTTTTAATTTAATAGGTAATTGTCAATAAAGGAAGATGGGAATAAAAATACTTGAAATGTGTATATAAAATGACATACGTATATGTAGAATTTCACTATCCATACAAATGGAGTGAATACATCAAAATACACTTTTAAAGTCTGTATTTTCTAAGAATGTGGCTTTGTTGTAAGAATTTACAATATTGCAAGCCTCATTTTCTGAAAGGTGGGATTTTTTTTAAACTAACACTATGAAACAGTCATACCCATTCTTCTTTCTTACCCATTCTTTATTCATTACCCTTGCCCATCCTTCTTTTTTTTAAATTTCTTTTAAAAATAATTTGCGAGGCCAGCTGTGGTAGCATATCCCTGTAACCCCAGCAACTCAGGAGGTGGAAGCAGGAAGATCACAAGTTCAAGGCCAGAGGCAGCCATCATAATTTAGTAAGAACCTGTTTCCAAATAAGAAGTATAAAATGGTATTGGGGTGCAGCTCAGTGATTGAGTGCTTACAAAGCATTCATAAAGCCCTATGTTGAACCCCCTAGTACCTCAAAAACTAAAAATAAAACTAATAAAAAATAAAATAATTTGCAGGAATTTTTCTCATTGATCTTAACAATTGAAGCAATACAGTGTCACACATTTAAAGAAAAGCCTTATTCAACCTTACATGGGAATGGTATTTTTAACAAGATTGGAAACCTAGACAGAAATACCATATTTATGTCTTATGACAGGGAACCATAGTCAAAATTAAAAGAACAAATGAACTAGATAAAATGTGTATATATTGATAGGAAATATATCAGTGTCCTAATATACAAAATAACTTTATTAGATGAAGGCCAAACTGTGAATAAGCATTTTTTTTATTAGTATTTTATTTATACATGTTAATGGGGGTACAGAGTCAGTCGATATATCTATTATGCAACTATTAATTCAGTATTGCTTACACTTCCATCTACATGAACATTTTACAGAACAAAATAAAAAATTGTTGTTAGGTGCCATAGAGTTGAGTCTGACTGATAGCAACCCTATGTACAAATAAACAAAACACTCCCTGATGCCATGTCAGGCACACAATATTATATTTAAAGCCATTGTTGCAGACACTGTGTCAATCCATCTACTTGAGGGTTTTCTTTTTTTTTCCATTGACCTGCTAACTCTCCCAAACATGATGTTCTTCTCCAAGGATTGGTCCCTCCTGACTACATGTCCAAAATACGTAAGACACTGTCTAGCCATCCTTGCTTCCAATGAGCACTCTAGTTGCACTTCTTCTAGGACAGATCTGTTTGTTGTTTTTTCAGTCCATGGTATATTCAATATTTGTCGCCAGCATCATATTTCAAAAGCATCAATTCTACTGTCTGCCTTGTTCAATGTCTAGTTTTCACAAGCATATTACGGGACTGAAAATACCATGACATGAGTCAGGCACCCTTTCATCTTCAATGTGACATCTTTTCAACACTTTAAAGAAGTCTTTCACAACAGGTTTTCCCAATGGAATGAGTCTTTTGATTTCTTAACTGCTGCTTCTTCAAGTGTTGATTGTACAACCAAGTAAAGCAAAATCTTGGACCTCAGTCTTTTCTCCACTTATCATGAAGCTGCATATTGACCCCACTGTAAGAATTTTTGTTTTGTTGATGTTGAGATGCAATGCATACTGAAGGCTGTGTTCTTTGATCTTCATCAGTAAATGTTTCAACTCCTCTTCAGTTTCAGCAAGCAGAGTTGTGTCATCTGCATAACACAGGTTGTTAATGATTCTTCTTGCAATCATGATGCCATGATGTTCTTCATAAAATCCAGCTTCTCAAATTTTTTGCTCAGCATAGAGACTGAACACATATAGTGAAACTATACAGCCCTGATGCACACCTTCCTCGAGTTTAACGTAGGAAATGTTTCCTTGTTCTGTTCAAACAACTACCTCCTGGTCCATGTACAGATTCCCTGTGAGTACAATTAAGTGCACTGTTAGTCTCTTCATAGTGTTATCCACAGTTATGATCCACACAGTCAAATGCCTTTGCATAGTCGATAAAGAAAGACATCTTTCCTGTATTCTCTGCTTTCGGCTAATAACCATCTCACATCAGCAATGATATCCTTGGTTCTACTCCCTCTTCTGAATCCAGCCTGCTTTTTCTGCTCTTCCCTGTCTATATATTGCTACAGTCATTTTTGAACTTTAGCAAAATTTTGCTTGTGTGTGATATTAATGATATTGTTCAATAATTTCCTCATTCAATGGAACAGGAATAGGATGTCTTTCTTGGGAATAAGATCTCTTCCAGTCAGTTGGCCAGCTAGCTATTTTCCAACTCTCGGCATAAACAAGTGAGTACCTCCAATGCTGCATCTATTCCTTGAAACATCTTAGTTGGTACTTTATCAATTCCTGGAACCTTGTGTTTCACCAGTGACTTCAAGGCAGCTTCCACTTCTTCCTTCAGTACCATTGGTTCCTGATCGTATGCAGTCTCTTGAAATGGTTGGTCATCCACCAAGTCTTTTTGGTATAATGAGTCTGTGCATTTCCTTCCATCTTCTTTTGATGTTTCCTGCATCATTTGATATTTTCCCTGTAGAGTGCCACTATTGGCACTCAAGGCTTTAAATTTTTTTTCAATTCTTTAAGCTTCAGAAAAACAGAGCATGTTTTTCCCTTTTATTTTTCTATATCCAGCTCTTTGAACATGTCACTTTAATATTTGATAATGTCTTCTTCAGCTGCCCTTTGAAATCTGTTTAGTTCTTTAACTTCACCATGCCATCCTTTTACTTTAGCAACCCAATATTCAGGGGGAAGTTTCTGATTCTCTTTTGACATGTGATTTGGTGTTTTCTTTTTTCATGTCTTTTTAATAGCCTTTTGCTTTCCTCATGAATGATATCTTTGATGTTATACCACAACTCATTTGATCTTTGATCAATAGTATCTAATGCACCAAATCTATTCTTCAGGGGGTCACTGACCTCAGGTAGGATATACTCACAGTCATACCTTGGCGCTTATAAATTTGTTCTAATTTTCTTTAGTTTCAGTTTGAACCTGCAGATTCTCATCCACAGCCAGCACAGATGATGGTCTCATCCACAGCCAGCACTTGGTCTTGTTCTGACTTTTGATGTTGAGCCTTTCTATTGTCTCTTTCCACAAATATAATCAGTTTGGTTCTTGTATGTTTTCTCTGGTGTATTCTATGTGCATAGTCACTGTTTATGTGGGTGAAAAAAATGTATTTGTAATGAAAAGGTCATTGGTCTGACAGAATTCCATTATGCAATCTCCATCATCATTTCTGTCACCGAGGCCATATTTTCTGACTACTGAACCACCTTCTTTGTTTCCAACATTTGCATTCCAGTCACCAGTAATTATCAGTATATCCTGATTGCATGTTTCATCAATTTCAGACTGCAGATGCTGGTAAAAATCCTTTCTTCATTAGTGGTCTTAATGGTGGGTACATAAATTTGAATTATAATCATATTAACATATTAACATATTAAAACATTTACTGATGAAGATCACAGCCTTCAATATGGGTTGTGATTAAACATCAACAAAACAAAAATCCTTATGACTGGGCCAGTATACAACTTCACAATAAATGGAGAAAAGATTGAGGTTGTCCAAGATTTTGCTTGGCTTGGCTCTATAATCAACACCCGTGGAAGCAGCAGTCAAGAAATCAAAAGACACATTGCTCTAGGAAAAGCTGTGGCAAAAAATCTTTTTAGAGTTTTGAAAAGCAAAGATGTCACATTGAAGACGAAGGTGCAACTGACTCATGCCATGGTATTTTCAGTGGCATCATACGGTTGTGAAAGCTGGACACTGAACAAGGGAGACAGGAGAAGAATTGATGCTTTTGAATTGTGGTGCTGGAGACGTCTATTGAATATGCCATGGACTGCCAAAAGAACCAACAGATCTGTCCTAGAAGTGCTCCTTGGAAGCAAGAATGGCCAGACTGCATCTTACATGTTTTGGACATGTAGTCAGGAGAGATCAATGCCTGGAGAAAAACATTATCATGTTTGGGAGAGTGGCAGGTCAACGAAAAAAGGAAAACCCTCCACCAGATGGATTGACACAGTGTCTGCAACAATGGGCTTAAATATAAATAAGATCATGTACCTAGCACAGAATCGAGAAATGTTTCAATCTGCTGTACATAGGGTCACTATAAATCGGACTCGTGGCACCTAACAACAACATTTTAACTGGCCTTTCTTGTAGGTGTATGGATATTATTCTGTCACTGACAGGATTGTACTTCAGGACAGATCTTGAGATGTCTTTTTTAATGATGAATACAACCCATTTCCGTTTAAGTTGTCATTCCTGATATAGTAGATAATATGATTGTCTTATTCAGAATGGCCCATACCAATCTGTTATAGCTCACTGATGCCTGGAACGTCGATGCTGCTGCATTCCATTTCCCTTATGACAATTTCTAGTTTTCCTAGATTCATAGTACATACATCCCACATTCTAGCTTTTGATGGATGTTTACAGTTATTCCTTGTCATTTTGAATCATGCCACATCAGCAAATCAAGGCCCCTGGGATTTTCCTCCATTCTGTCATTAAGGTTGACTCTACTGTGAGAAGGTAACTCTTCCCCAGTTATCTTTTGAGTGCCTTCCAACCTATGGGGCTTATTTTCTGGCACTATGTCTAACAGTATTTCTCTGCTATTGATAGGGTTTACAGTGGCTAATTGTTTCAGGAATGGGTTGCCATGTCCTTCCCCTTGTCTTAGTCTGGAAACTCAGCTAAAATCTGTCCACCATGTGTGACCCTGCTGGTATATGTAAAACTGGTGGCATTACTTTAGCATCACAGCAACATGCAAGCCTTCACAGTACAGCAAACTGACAGACAAATGAGGGTAGTTGTGGATAATGCAGCTACTAGTTCTAGCAAGCTCTCTTAAGAAGTGGTGGGTTTTAGTGACTATCTTATCATAGGAGGTATGTTATTCTGCATAAAGAGTGAAAAGTAGGTATAAACACTAGTGATATGTAATAGCCATGATTGAGTATTAAGGTCTACTAAAGTAATAGGAAGAGATCATTGGTCTTAAACCTTTGATTCTTTTCTATCCCAGAATTTCTGGTTTACAAGGCTTGAACAATCCTCCTACCCTGCTTCATCATTGGCACTTTGACTTCTGTTAGGAAAAATAATCTTTGTATTCTACTTTACTTGGCTGGTTACTTTAAAGACAAGATTTAGCTGTTATGATAGTGCTCTACAAATAAGACTAGAAAAAGTTGAAGGTATGGGCAATCCAATAATTATTTTGGAGATAGGTGTTGTTACAGCTATGTTTTAAATGAAGTTTGTTCATCAGTAACCTCTCACAAATATGTAGTTAAGCCACAAGACATTTCTGTGAGCTGTATTTAAATTACACAACCTTGCTTCAGTGCTTTGCATCCTGCTGGAAAATGTTGAATTGTATTTTGTCTCTCTTCTCTTTTCCTGGAGTGCTGTTCTCTCTGCCTAAAAACTAGTTTATCCTTTTTGACTTAGTTGGAAGGAACCTCCTTTGTGAAATGGTTCCCATTCTATCAGGGAATGTGAGTCACTGCCTTCTTCTCCCAGAGGATTTGTGCATATATTTTTTAAATATATTTATTGCACATATACAGTGCCATGCAGTAATTTTTTACAATCAAAGGGAAAAGGCTGTCATTGAGGAAGCAAAATAGAAGCTTGAAAGCAAGAGAGAATTGTACCCAACAAAACTGAAGATTTTTTTAAAACTCCTTAGCTTTGTCTAGAGTGTGCTCTTTTACCTTCATCTAGGCATAAACTAAAATATGAGGTATGCATGGAGGTGTTTTTGACATGCAACTGTTATAACAGTTATCTGTACTTCATGTGATTTACAGAACCCAGTGGTTTTGGTCAAAGTATCAGTCCAGATATAGCTACAATTATTTAAAAATATATTTTGCTATTGAATAATGGAGTGGTTATTAGGACCTTCTAGATTTTAATACATTTTTATGGTCCCAAGTTGGAAACATGCAAGAGTTAGCTTGAAAATAAAATGTCCCAAGTTATCTTTTGATCCAAGTAAGATGAGAAAGTTATCCTGGTAATTTCTATGCATCTCAATTCCATGCAAAGACATTTGACTGTGTGGATCACAAAATATTATGGAAAACACCATGAAGAATGGGAATATTAGAACACTTAATAGTACTCAGGAGGAATCTGTACATGGACCAGGAGGTGGTCGTTTGAATGGAACAAGGAAACACTGACTGGTTTAAAATCAAGAAAGGTGTGCATCAGGGCTGTATCCTTTCACTGTATCTCTTCAATCTATATGCTAAGCAAATAATCCAAGAAACTGGACTTTATGAAGAAGGAGGCATCAGGATTGGAGAAAGACTTATTAGCAACCTGCATTATGCAGATAACACAACTCTGCTTGCTGAAAATGAGAAGGATTTGAAACATTGATGAAGATCCAAGAACATAGCCTTCGGTATGGATTGGGCCTCAATGTCAAGAAAACAAAAATATTACAACTGGATCAATAAGCAACTTCATGTTATATGGAGAAAAGATTAAGGTTGTCCAAGAATTTATTTTACTTAGTTCTACAATCAACACCCACAGAAGCAGCAGTCAAGAAATAAAAAAGATGTGTTGGGAAAAGCTGTTGCAAAAAAACCTCTTTGAAATATTGAAAAGTAAAGATGTCACATTGAAGATGAAAGTGAATCTGACACATGCCATGATGTTTTCATTCCCATCACATGCTTGTGAAAGTTGGATATTGACTATAGAAGACAAGAGAAGAATTGACGCATTTGAATTATGGTGGTGGAGATTGAATATACCATGGACTGCCAAAAGAACCGACAGATCCGTCCTAAAGGAAGTGCAACCAGAGTGCTCCTTGAAAGCAAGGACAGCTAGTCTGCATCTTATGTATTTGGATATGTTGTCAAGATGGACCAATCCTTGCAGAATGTTTGGGAGAGTGGCAGGTCAATGAAAAAAAAAGACCCTCAACTAGATGGATTGACAACAGTGGGGGCAACAATTGACTTAAACATAAAGAAGATCATATGCATGGCACAGTGTCAGGTAGTGTTTTGTTCTGTTGTACATAGGTTTGCTATGAGTTGTACTCACGGCACCTAACGACAACTACTCTGGAAAAAAGGGGAGAAACAGAAGTCTTATGTCCTATGTCTGGATGCAGTAGACATTATTTTTTTAACCAAGGTTAAAAGGAATAAAGACTAGTCGTTTTTTTATTGCAGTGATGCAAGTTGCCTGAGATTAGAGAAGTGCCCGTCAGCCTGACACACTTCTGCTCAAAAAGTAAACACTGAGACAGTTGCTATTTGGCAGTGTTTCTACCATTAGCACCTGTGGTTTTGAAGGTCTAGATAGTCCTGGTAAAGTGAGTTGTGCTGAGGAAAGGAGGTAGGGTCTGTGTAGAATTTTGAATTTTGCATTATTTTTAAAATTTTAGTATTTTTGTATTCTGCGTAAGCACAGATAGTGGGAGGTTGAAGATAAAAGGGAAGGGGTAATTAATGGAGTGAGACCCCTATAGATAAAAAAGAGGTTTCAGGGAAGACCCACAGAACTGGTAAACAGATGGATTCATTGAGGTGAAAGGAGGACAAGTTAAATGCAGATGGCATTTTTTGTGGCTAACAAGGACGCTTAGAAAATTCTCTATTGATGATTTCTATATTTCCTTTGAAGTAGGAGATGAGATCATATATTAAGGCCAGAAAAGGAGAGGGGATGGGAAAGACATCTTGAGGATCAGAAAAAGATTAAACCCCTTTCTTCCTATCCACTATGCAGGAGGATGCCCCAGCTACCAAATACTCAGCTGTGTTTGGAGGTCATGAATCTGTAGCGGTATGAAGTTTCACACTTTTGGATTCTTAAGTAGCCCATATGAAAAATTGGATGGCTAGAAAGATTTGATGAGTAGATCTAGGAAAGCAATGATGGGGCAAAGAAGTTGGGAGCACTAGTGAATATCTGTGGTTTGTTGCTGCAGTGTACAGCCAGGGATAAGGGAGACTGAAGTCAAGCAATAGTGAAAGTTACTCAAGTTACGTGTTCATACAACAGAACTTCCTGGGTGACTCACAGCAATCATGCAGGCAGGTCTCCTTCGATCTCACACACGAGAAGCAGCCAAGTGTCATTAAGGTTTTGTGCTTTGTCCAAAGGCATCCAATTTAGAGCAGATCTCGTACTGGAACTGGATGGTGGTGACAAATACCAGTGCCTGGCTATGGTTATTCAGGAAGTTTCTAATTATCAGGGGGGATGGAAGTATACAAACCTTTTTAATCCTAATTTAGTTACATCACTGCAGACCCTAGAGGTGTTTATAAAGTTTTCCACCTTTGTCCCTCCGTCTATGGGATGGCATCCCCAATGACAGCCTGGCAAATGAGAAATCTAGCCAACCTAGATGACTCCCCTACTCAGTTTAGGCATTCATTATCTGTATTAGTTCCCTCCACGCATTTAAGCATTTAAAATAACAAATTTGTCATCTATAGTCCTTTAGGTCATAAGTCTAGTACAGGCTTCACCAGGATAAAAGTAAGCAACAGTAGAGCTGTGTTACTTTCTGGCAGCTCTAAGGGAAGATCCATTTCCTTGCTCATTTAGGTTACTGGCAGAATCCAGTTCTTATGGTTGCAGAACTGAGATTCCCACTTTTTTGTTGGCTAGTAGATACTGGCTCATTCCCAGTATCTAAAGGCCACCCACAGTCTTTAGCTCACAGCCCAGGTTGAGTCTCTGTTACACTTTGAATCTCTCTGACCCATTGTGCTTCTATTTTAGGGACTTAGTGATTATATTGTTGTTGTTGTTGTTAGCTGCCATCGAGTCGGTATCCAACTCATAGCGACCCTCAGAGGGTTTTCAATGGCTGAGTGCTTCAGAATTGCCTTGGGAGTGGATTGCCAGGCCCTTCTCCCATTTTTGCGGTGCTGAGAATTGAACTCGGGGCCTCAGAGACTATAGCACAGCGCTCTACCCACTGAGCTAAATCCCAGCCCAGTGATTATATTAGGCCTGCCTAAATAATCCAGGATAATTTCCTCACTCAATGTTCTTAACTTTATTCACTATAGCAAAATTCCTTTGACCAGGTAAGGTACTAGGGATTAGGGATGGGAGATAGGCCCGGCAACCCACTCCCAAAAATCAATCCGCCATTGAAAACCCTATGAATAGCAGAGAAGCACTGACAATAGTGTTTCACCTCTTGTACATAGGGTGGCTATGAGTCAGATACCGACTCGGGGACACCTAACAACAACAACAACAGGGATTAGGGAGTGGACATCTTTCAGGAAATCATTATTCTGCTGCCTACAGTATCTCATCCCCACATAGTTCGATTTTTTTTTTTTTCTTTGCAGAACTTGGATGTTAAACCCAGGGGTCTTACACATACTTTGCAAGTGCTCTAGCACTGATCCACACCTCCAGCACATTTTAAATTTTTCTATTTGGAGACAGGATCTCTCTAAATTATACAGGCTGCCTCTGGCCCAGAACTCACTATTCTGCCTTGCCTCCTGAGTCTCCAGGATTAGGTATGCACCACCAAGCCCACCAATAATTTCTTGAAAGTTACCTGGAAAGTTACCTTGCAAATTACCTGGCTCTGGGATCCTCTGTGTTGTTTCCAGATTCGCCTTTCTAGAACAATGTTTAACAAGTTTCCCATGCTTAAAATCCTGGCTTCCTTTCAATGGAGGGTCAAATTAATGTTCTTTACTCCTATAGGAAGAAAGACTTTTGGTTTGGGCCTGTTCTGCTGTTTTAGCTTCAATCAAACCACCATTGCACTTTTCCTCCAATCCTTCATGTTATTGTTGTTGTTAGGTGCAATAGAGTTGGGTCCAACTCATAGCAACCGTATATACAACAGAGGAAACACTCTCCAACACTGTGCCATTCTCGGTACTCTGTCAGCACTTCTCTGCTATTCACAGGATTTTCAGTGGCTGATTGTTTTGGGAGTCTGCTGCTCAGGTCCTTCTCCCAAGCCTATAGCAGCACCTGATATTCCCAGGTGGTCTCCATTCCAAGGACTAATCAAGCCCAACACAGCTTAGCTTCTGAGATCTGATGAGATCAGACACCAGGATGGTAGGGCTGCAGACCCCATCCTTCTTAACGCCTGAAAAATGTTTACTATGACTCTTATTTGTAGTGGCCTGTGAAGTTCCCATTTTGTCTGGCAAACCCAGCCCAGAAAATCATTTCCTCCAGAAAAATCTTCCTGTGTCTCCTCCCTGTAGGTATAGCCACACATCAGTGTCCTCTTTTAAACACCAGCTATACCATTGTGACATCCTATCCCATCACATCTCAGAAGCTAAGCAGGTTTGGGCCTGGTTAGTACTTGGATGGGAGACCACCTGGGAACACCAGGTGCTGTAGACTTGGGAGAAGGACCTGGCAACCCACTCTAAAAAAAACAATCAGCCATTGAAAACTCTATGAATAGCAGCAAAGCACAACAATAGTGTTTCGTCGGTTGTACATAGGGTCGCTATGAGTCAGACACCAACTCCACAGCACCTAACAATAACATGTAGTATGTATGTTCCTATCTTTTTCATTGCACCTAAATGTGTTATGATTTTGTCTATTTCACCTCCCAGTGTTTACTTTCTTGTCTCTGCCAGATTCTGCCATTTCCTAAATGTGTAACTTGTTTTGAGAAGGCTATTTTATGTCACTATGACTCCTTTATTTTCTTTGTAAAATTGGTATATCTTTTAAGAGCTACACCTTAGATTGTTTTGAGGATTAGAATGGTGATATTTTCAATATATGTGTATATGTGTGTGTATATATATAGATAGATAGATTATTGTTAAGCGCCTTCGAGTTGGGTAGATTGATTGACTGGTTTATTAGTGCTGATGATTGAACCCAGGGCCTTGTACATACTAGGCAAGCACTCTACCACTTAGCTGTATCTCCAACCCTGGTGATGTACACATATTAAATTTTGCTAGTATTGTTAATATTCCTAGCCTCCTGCACAGAGCTACCATGTTGTTGTTAGGTGCCGTGGAGTCAGTATCCGACTCATAGCGGCCTTGTGTACAATGGGCAAAACACTATTGTCAGTGCTTCTCTGCTGTTCATAGGGTTTTCAATGGCAGATTGATTTTTTGGGGAGTGGGTTGCGGGGTCCGTCTCCCAAGCCTACAGTACCTGGTGTTCCCAGGCGGTCTCCCATCCAAGTACTAACCAGGCCCAACCCTGCTTAGCTTCCGAGATCTGGTGGGATCAGATGCCACAGGGCTACTGCTGCAGGAGAACTGCCATATAGTAGGTGCTTAATGAATGTTTATGGTACGGATGGATTCATTTTACTCCTATGAAGCTCTCTTGCCCTATAGAATGGCTACCCCAGGTAAGGGCTTCCTAGAAGGAAGCTCTAGATTCTGCCTTATCCTGGTGGTCTCTCCACAGTCACAGTGAGGTTCTCAGGACTGGCTGAGACTGCTGGCTTCCCAGGAATCAAAGAGCCTTTTTACCCCAAGATGAGGCCTGGTATTTCTGGGGGAAAGGAAACTAACAATCAGGAGGGCCTTGCATATTGCCAGATAGACTTAAGGCCAGAAGAGGCTGAAAACAAACAAATACAAAAGCAGGTGGTATTTAGGGACTTTCACAGATCATCATCATAATAGTAATGGCAGCAGATACTAACATTCATGCATGCTTAGGTGCCAGGGATGGCAGAAATGTACACGATCCTGTTCAACCAGTTCAGCACATTATGAGGTTGATATCTCCTTTTTACACCCTAAGAAACTGAGATGGCTGGGATTTAGCTCAGTTGGTAGAAAGCCTCTTTGCAGTCTCTGAGGTCCCAAGTTCAATTCCCAGCACCGCACAAATGGGAGCAGGACCTGGCAATCCACTCCCCAGGCAACCCGAAACAATCAGCCATTGAAAACCCTAAGAGGGTCTCTATGTGTCGGAAGCACTCAAGGGCACCTAAGAACAACAACTAGAAGAAATTGAGAAGCCAGGAGCAGTGGCATGACACATGCTTATAATCCCAGCGACTCGGCAGGCGGAGGTGGGAGGATCGCGAGTTCCAGACAAGTCAATCTGTGTAATTTACCAAGACCCTGTCTCAAAATTAAAAAAAAAAAATTAAAAAGAGGGTTGCGGGGGGCGGGGAGGACAGCTCAATGGTGGAACACTAGTCTAATACACGCAAGGCCCTGGGTTCATCTCACCAAGTGCTGAAAAAAATTAAAAAGAAACTGAGGCGAGGGGTAGCCACTTCCCTA
Organism: Pedetes capensis; assembly: GCA_007922755.1. NCBI lineage: Eukaryota > Metazoa > Chordata > Mammalia > Rodentia > Pedetidae > Pedetes > Pedetes capensis. The sequence continues at coordinate 19,357 of VMDO01008755.1, forward strand.
CATTATCTCCCAAAGTCGTCCTGGCCCCTAGCGCCCAAAGGTCAGGGCTTCGCTTACTGGGTGCGACCGCGCCACCGCCAGTCCTCTTCAGCGCAGGACTACGACTGAGCCGCTGGCCCCGCCCCTCCCATCCCTCGGCCCTCGGCCTCCTCCCTCTGCACCCGGCTGGGCCGCGCGGCTCCGCCTCTCTCCCGCTCCGCCCCGCCCCCTGCCCCCAGGCTCCTCCCCGGCCTGCCCCGCCCCCGGTGCCCTACTCCCAGTTCCACCCCCGGCCCCTTGCTCCTTTTCTCCCTCCCGCTACCGCGCGCGTCCGGTTGTTAAGGTCTGCGGGCGCCCGCGAGCCATTAAGCGACCAGAGGAGTCCGCGTTGCCAGACCGCCCAGCTAGTGCCCAGCGTCCCGGCGCCGCCGCGCCCCTCCTCTGAGTAAGTGCCTCCCGGGCGCGCCAGTACTGCGCGCTTCGTCGCCGGGCTCCCTGGCCGTTGGGGTAAAAAGGATGGTAATAATAAAAGCAGGCGGTCTGTAGGAACTTTAAAAGTGCCCCTGGGAGCCTGCTTCCAGCTCACCGAGAGTTTGGGCAGCGCGAGTGGGTGTGCGTGGGTGGGAGTAAGCGTGAGTGAGTGGGCGTGCGTGAGAGTATGTGCTGGAGCGCACAGCCTCGGAAACTCCGCGGAGCTCTGCCCAGTTCCTGCACCGCAATGGGGATCTTAGTTCCCTGGCTAGGAACCTTTACCTAATCGGGCCGACCTCTTAACCTCCACCTCCTGCTGAGCCCCACGCGCCGTTCCTTCCTTCCTTCTGTGAACTCCACTCCCGCTATGTGTCACGTCCTCCCGGTAACCAACAGCAGAAGCTGGCGAAAGGATTGCCCGGGTTATCAATCAGGATGTCCCAAATTGCAGACTGAGATGCTGGCATGAGATTGTAATCCAGTCTTGTATTGTAAAACGGGCAGGGACCAGAGTTTTGCTTTAAGATTATTCAATGGAGATTTCCTTTGAAGAAGAAAGTTGGGTCCGCGCGCGCGCGCGCGCTGGTGTGTACGCAAGCGCACGTGTGGGACTGCAGCCCTTAGCACCTGCTGCAAGATCCCAGGTTCCTCGGACCCAGGGCTGCTGATAGGCATGGTCAGCACCAGTCTAACCAGCCAGATTTGGGCACCTAGAAGACGTTCACTGATTCAGCGACACCACGTTTTTAAGCCAACTAATTTCCTAACACACAGCTGTAGGAAAAGTAGTTGAGTGCCCAGTGTTGGAAACAAAACAAAACAAAACCTAAATGTTTAAGACTGATAACTACATTCCACTATAAATTATTTTTATGAGGTGGGGTTGCAGTACTCTCAGTGCAGGGAGCATATTTCTACCTTTAAAAAAGTGATAGTTTTGTTATCACATAACAGCAGTTTTGCACTTAAGTCAATCTGTAAAATGTTTTTTTCATCTCTTCATTGATTGCCTAGTTTTGGAGCTCTCATCTACTTCTAATCTCTGAGTTCTACATTGCTGTGTTCTTGCTGTGAAAGTAGAATGCTCATAAAATTTACCCCACATCCTTGATAAGAATCCATTTAGGAGATGCTGGTAGGAAAATGACATTTTGAGTAGAAATTACTCATTGAGATGTAAGGATAACAAAACTATGTGGCTGAAGTAAAGAACCAGCACAATGCCAAGTCAGGGTGGGAGCAGACTTCCAAGTGGTTTATGCTTGGGGAACTTCAAATAGTTAATAGGGTAGCCTTTAAGAAGGCGTTGTGCATTGGCACATGAAAGTTGAGAGCTGATAAATCACTTTAAGTGCTGCTTATCGCAGCAGATATTTTTATCCTGGTTCAGATCCTATGTTACACAAAAGTGTGTCCACACTGTTTTAAGAAAATATACTTTACAATGTAAACATATGACTCTATCTCTTTAAGAAAGAAATAATTATCACACCTAATTAAACACCTCGAAACATTTATTACCACCTTCTAATTAGTTCTGTCATGGAGAGTTATGTCAGCAATTTGTTGTTAATATTCTTGGTATTCACACAGTTATCTTTTTTGTATATTTTTTGGGTGCATATTTCCTTCCACACATATTAATCATCTCCCCCATCACTCATCTTTTGAATTTTTGCCTCTAATTTGAATAAATAGAATTTAGGGACGTGGACTACCTCCTACATCCCTGTAAAATGTGAATATTGTATAATTAAATATTGAATGTTCTGTGTTAAGCTCTTTAGATTGATAAATGTAGACATTATAAACCATGATATTCATCTAGATTACCTGATAATTTAAGAGTCATTAGTAAATCATTGAATACAGGAAGGTTCCACTAAAAGTGTAGCGATTTTGCACAAATGGGCCTTTCAGACATTATTTTTAAGGGAGATTTTTATTCTGCTGTGCCTTTCATTCTTGTACGTTTGAATTTAGTGTGACTTAGAAATCTTCTCATTTTTGTTAGCTCTTAATTTTCCATTTCTAATTACATTACTAGACATAGTCTCCATCTGAGTATTGTGCTGTTGTGAGGACAGGGTGTTCTGGGATCCTAAACAGAATGGCAGAAACCAAGTGGTGAACATACTGCAAGGGCCAGGCACACAGTATTTTATGAGGCTTGTTTTTTGCAGTTTTCATTATGGTGAAATTGGAGGAAAGGGTGTGTTGGAGAGATGTGATTGCATCTGAACAGTGCTCATTAGGAAATGCCAATTCAGGGTAGGAGCAGACTTCTAGTGGTTTATGGCTTGGGGAACTTCGAATAGTTAATCCTTGCAGTGGAGTCCGCCACAGTGCCAGGCACTGCAGAGGTCTCAGAGTTAATTGATCCAACTGATCTTCCACTTCTGCTGGGGACAGCCTGACATGGAGATTTCCTTTATAGTGGAGATTGAGTTTTACTCCACACTGTGGAGAATAGTCCATTACCCACCCTCTCCATTTTTGCCAGGTACAAGTTGAAGGTTTTGAACATAGGGTAACTTCAGGAGGCGGGAGAGAAATAGCAATACAGATAAGAGCCACCTGTTTTGTCACAGAAGGAAAAAGAGGAGGCGCGGGGAGAATTAGCATAACCCAAGCAGTAGGCGCACTGACTTTGTCAATGAGAACCTGTGCAGGGCCAACCCCATGACAAAGTAGACAGTTCACCCCAATGTGGCGTTCTTAAGGATCTCTGGCTTTGATACAGAAGCTAAGAGAAGGCCATGTGTAGTGCCAGATTAACTTTTTCACCTCACCCCTCCCCATATTGCCCACATCCTGTGTTTAATACCAAACGTACACAGTAAGAACTCAACAAACACAAAAAAGGTGCTTTTAACACCCTAGCCTTTAGATTAACCTGTAGCTGAGAGTTCACTTCCTGCTTTCCCATCTCTGGTCTTGGTGAGCGTGACACTGGAGTTTGAGCTGACTGCACTTTTTTGTGCTTTGGTGGTACTACCCAACAGCTGGAAATGAATGATTCATGGAGGGAGAAAAAAAATTTTAAAGAACCTTGTTGCAAACTGTAAATGAGGTCAAATGGTATCCAATGGAGGTCATTTGGTTTAGTTGGTTTTTATTCTACATTTTGGCCTCTAGAGGAGGAAATGAGTTAAAAGTGGAGAGTGGATAATTATAGAATGTTGGAGGCAGGAGGCACCATAGAAACCATAGACCACAACACTTGTAGGTATTCAAGTTTGGCAGCGTTCAGGACCTCACAGCATACAGGAGGTGAGCAATCATTCATTCTTGCAGCAGGCATTTATTGAGCTCTTACTATGTGCTTGGTATTGTACAACTCTCCCATTGAAACCTGGGAGATTTCAGAGATAACTTGCACAAAGAAGTATGTTGGTAAGAAAGGATCTCTGGTGGTAAGTTTATAGTGGCAAAAATAGGTTTGGAACTCTGTTCTGTTTCACAAAGGAAGGGTACTTAGGATAGTAGAACCATTTTCAAAATATTTTGTTTCTCAGTAATTAGAAACTGTAGTGTGCACATTTCTTCTGACATCTGTTTCCAATATCCAGTGGTATAATAGCAATAAACCTGATTCCATAGGATTTTGTTTTCTTGGTCTTTCACGTCAAGCATGGAAGGTACCTAAGAAACTTGTTTTAAAAAACCTTGGCTTAGCAATAATCAAATAATAACCACCCTGTTTTCTTAGGGAGCCATTACTTTTCCTCTAGAAGCAAGTATTCATTGTGTGAGACCAAAGTAGCTGTGGTTCAGAACCATCTGCAAAACTGGATGGACATGAGCGAGGTTGTTTCCCCAGCACTATCCTTTTTTTTTATTAGAAATTTTTAATGTACATCATAATGCGATTCATTTTGACATGCTTTTCATTATGATAATTTTCATATATGCAATTTGATAAGCATTATTCATATAGTTTACCCCTTACCCTCCTCTAGCACTATCCTTTTTGATACAGAACAGAGCTTACAGACCAACCTGATGACGGTTTTGTTGAGGTGACTATGGAATGTCTGACAAATAGCTCTGCTCTACCAAAAAGAAAAATAAAAGGATGAAGAGGTAATAGGAATGGTCCACCATGGGAATACCCCAAGCTAGCTTGTAAACAAATCTACATTAGTTTATTTAATGACAGAGAATAGTATTAAGTTCAAATTTTCACTTATAGTTTCCTTGACATTGAGAACTGAAGAAGAAGTTGGTGGAAATACTCTTACTAGAATCAGCTGCTCATGTCTCAGCCACCACTGGCTGTGTGACTTCGAACAATCTACTTCAGCTCTCTGAGCCTATTTCTTCAAGTTTGGGAACAGTATTTGCATGATAGAATTGCTCTGTAGATTGAACCAAAATATTATTTTCATGTTGTCCATGTGTAAAGGCACTCAGCAAGTGGCAGACTTTTGGATTGGCCAAATTGGTCTCATTTCAAGAGGATGGTGTTAGTGCTGGGCCATAGTGGAAGGAGAATAGTAACTTGTATGATATGTGCTTGTAGCGTGAACTTTTTTTTTCGTTTTTTGTTTTTTTATGCCCTAACAATGCTAGAGGAGCCAGAGAATAGGGTGAATATAGCACAATTTCAATGATTTCCAGCTGGAGGGTCACATGATTATATGAGGGAAATGTTGCCACTGCAGCAGATAAATGAGCCAGAGCAGAGCATTGGGCTTCTTTTCACAAAGAGCCACCATACTCATTAAGCCTCCCTGGACATGAGGAGAGCTTTCAAAAGACCTGTTACAATTAAGTTGTGAATAATGGACTGGCCTTTCACAACTCCCATATTTCAAACAGGCACATGATCGAACATAGACAACCGCCTTTGGTGTTGCAAAGGGACTCAGGCTGGCATGTCCTCAGCAGACATTGCATGAGCTCCGGGAGGCAGAGGGCAGGCATGCATTCACAGCGCTGTCAACAGAGGCAGGCTCTTCTGGGAACATGGCACTGGGCAAGGCACAAAGTACACTCTTGGATGTTTGGGAAGAACCAAAGAGTAGGAGATAGCTCAGCCTGTCATATGTGGCTCCTACTCGTTCAAACCAAGTTCATTTAGCTCAAGCCTTCCCTACTCCCAACTCTTATTTTTAAAAATGAGATTCTTACAATGTAGCTGTCAACAAAAATGGGGATACACAAGTTGTGATGAGTGTTATGGAGACCTCATTACTCTCATGTTTTCTTGTCTGGGAATCTCTGTCTCACGGTGTTCAGACTGTGCAGGCACAACAAGAAACATCATGGTATTATGGGAAAAAATGCAGGCACAGTGTTGGCAACAGATTTCAAGGTTCAGGACAAACATTGATGACTCAGACCTTCAAGAAATACATCTAATATCTGACTCCTGCATTCTGTGATTGGAAACAACTCCTATTTTTCCTTCTTCTGTCTTTGTGTGTGTGTGTGTGTGTGTGTGTGTGTGTGTGTGTGTGTGGTACTTAGGGGTTGCACCTAGGGCCTCACACATATACAAGTACTCTCTCTGTACTACTCCACCCCACCTTGGGTGCTTTTTTTTAAATCTTGAGACAGGGTCTTGCTAAGTTACACAGGCTGCCTCTGGTCTTGAACCTGCCATCCTCCTGCCTCTGCTTCTCAAGTCACTGAGATTACAAGCATGAGCCGCTGTGCTTAGCCCCTTCTTCTGTCTTTTTTTCCCCGCATATACATGCTGTTTATTGACTGTTAATGTTACAGAGTTCTTGTACTGCCAAACCACACCTGAGAATCCAAAGAAAGAAATGGTACAACGGACACCCTCATCCACACATCATACAGTATATCAAAACTTGATTCATGTGCATTTTAATAATTTCACGATCTTTTAAAAAAATTATAACAAGAATTGCAATTTCAATCTGCTGCAGGTCTTCAGATTTCCAGTACATTAAGCCATTAAATGAGGGCTGGGATTTAGCTCAGTTGGTAAAAAACCACTCTGCAGTCTCTGAGGTTCTGGGTTCGATACCCCAGCTCTGCAAAAATGGGAGAAGGATGTGACAATCCACTCCCGAGCCAATCCCGAAACAATCAGCCATTGAAAACCCTATGAGGGTTGCTATGAGTCGGACACAACTCGATGGCATCTAACAACAACAAGCCATTAAATAAACCTTGTCATATTTGTCTCAGTTCATTTCTCCATAACATAACACCACAAAATTTTGTGGGAGAAATGCATACTGTTCAAGGAAAGTATATGGCTCAAGGTCCAAGTGATTACCTGTTAGGGTTCTTTGGTTCCCAAACGATGTTTTCAATTTAACCTAGAGTCTCTTACTATCACTCAAACACACCTGAAGGCAGGCACTGTCCCTGCCACCTCAGCTCATGCCAACATTATCACCAGCAAGTCGCTGGCAGGTCTTGTCAGGAGACACAGTAGCCTCCTCAAAGCCTTTCTTCTGTCTCTAAAGAAATGAGATAGTTTCCAGGGAAATGAGTAGCATTTGATTAAATACTGCCTTCACCACCCTGGTGCAGACAGAGGCCCCGTGTGACTCACGGGATGTACCTGGGAGAGGTGAGTGAGCTCAGGCCGCCCCTGCTTCCAGTGATGACCTCTGTTTGCACATACTTAGCTACTTTGCTCCTTTGGTTTTATGGCCTGGAATGACTGATCTTGCCCTAAGGAGCAGTTCTTATTTGGCAGTGTAGGAGACACTGTGTAAATAGGGACCTCCTGAGGAAGCAAGAAGTCCCTGCCCTGCATACCTGTGGTGCTTATTGCTTTCCCCACAGAGAGGCTCTGTCCAGGTAGAGTAGTTTGGGAACATGACTCTCTGGGCAGCCATAAGGGTGGTTCATTTTGAACTTGTCCAATGTGTTGTCTCCTAGTGCTGAGGCTTCCAGCCTGGCTACAAATCAATCATCTAGAAAGCTTGGTAGAAATGATGCAGATTCGTGGGCTCCCATCTACTGTGGAGCCTGGGAATCTGTATTTCTGCATGCCTCCCCCACAGTGATTGATGCACAGCAAAGTGTGAGCTTCCAACCTGGGATGCTTGTTTTCATGTCTTATTCTGTAAAGAAGCTTATTTGGGCAACAGATAATCTGCAGAGATTTCCCACCCCCCCCAGCAGAAAGAACAAATCTCTTGAAAATGCAGAGTAGCCATAGAGTTTAAACAAGATTAAAATGAACATATACCCACAAAATGCACATCTGTAACCTATGTTAAGAAATAACAAGTGGTTTTACAAGTAGGTCCTCACTAGGGTGAATAAATGTTGACAGGCAAGCAGGTCAAGAACAAAATTTCATAAGCAAAACTACTAGTGGTATTCCCCCAAATAGCTGCAGGAATGGAAAGGCATGAAACAGAGAAAATGGATAATCTGCTTACATTAGTTGAATATCTCGATTGTAGCCACTGACAATGCTAACACTGTGAATGTAGTGTGCTGCTGACTTGAAGACACCTCAAGTTGCCTTGTAGTTTATTGACCTGGGATGCATCCTTTTTTCATGCATGGCACATGTTTGGAAGAGCTGAGTCCCAGCCCAAGGCTGTGAGTTGTTAAATGGCCCATTTCCCCTACCCTAAATCTATTCCACTGTCCTGAGGTCCTGGCAATTCCAGGAATAATCTGGCCTATTCTCACAGTGCCCTTGGCAATTCCAGGAATAATCTGGCCTATTCTCAGAGTGCCCCTCACATTTCTTAATGATAGGAAAATGGAAATTAGACCCTTTTTTTTCCTTTCTTTGAAGCCACCTTGCTATAATTTCCTTCTGCTGCTACTGCTGCTTTTTGTGGGGGTACGGGTGGGGGTTGTGCCAGTACTTGGGACATTCTTCCTCATTACTGAATTCTGTTCGCTTTTCAATTTATCATTCTAACAGGGGCCATGCAAATTATAATGAGTAAAGGTCTGCTACACGGGCTGGGGTTTAGCTCAGTTCGTAGAGCGCCTCTCTTTGGTCTCTGAGGCCCAGGCTTAATCCCCAGCACCACAAAAACAGGAGAAGGACCTGGCAATCCACTCCTGAAAGAATCAGCCATTGAAAACCATATGAGGATCACTGAGTGAGATAAGACTCAACAGCACCTAACAACAACTGAATACACAGTACTAATTTTAGTAAAGCCACAGGGTTTCCCCTCTTGGTTTTCATATTTGATCAGGGACCAAAAAGTATGAAAATGGATGGATTTGAGTCTTGCCTCAGCCTTCCTTTCTAGCCACCATCCTCCAGATCCAACCCCCAGATCCAACATACTAGGCCTTCCAGCCTCACCATTTACACAGGTGAAGGAGTTGACAGTGACCTCAGAGACAGGTGGCAGGGGCAAAGAAATAACCGCCTTTGTCTTCTTGGGGAATCCCTCAATTCCGAGTACCCTGCAAACATATCCACTCCAAATTTTACCCTTTAATCAGTCTGTGCCCTTTTATGATTGCCGTTAGTATTTGTATGGTAAGGATAATAAACCTGTACTAACAACAAAAACAACATAGGAATGTATAGCTAACTAATTAGTTCTGGAGGCTGGAAGTCCAAGATCAAAATGTCAGTAGGTTTGGCTTCTCCTAAAGCCTCTCTCCACACTGACAGATGGGCACCTTCCTTCTGTGTCCTATGGGATTGGTTTCTGTGTGGGGACATTGCTGTTATCATTCCTTCTTCTTCAGCACCATACATACTGTTTTTGCGCCCTGCCCTTATGACTTCATTTAGTCTTAATCATCTCTTTATTAAAGGTTTATTTCTGAACACAGTCACATTGGGGGTCTTTGATATGTGAATTTAAGGGGGATACAATTCAGTCTAAAACAATCATTTTTGGAAATGGTATTACAAATAGCCTTTGCATTATGATTGTTATGTGGTTTATTTCTACACAGGCATAACCTTCACAAATCATAGTATCTTCTGTTTTAAGTAACTTCCTTTTAAAGAAATTAAAAGTGAGAAAAAGATGTTTTAAAAAATATTTACTTATGTATTTACTATTTTGCGGGGTATCAATTTTTAGTGTAGACCACAGTTTGCATTTGTTATTTTTTGTCCTTCAGCTTTGAAGAAATTCCCTTAGTATATCTTGTAGTTCAGATCTGCTGGCAACAGATTCTCTTAATTTCTCTTGTGTATGCATGTCTGGTTTCTCTCTGTGCATCTTTCCTCTTCTTATAAGGACACCAGTCAGATTGGAACAAGGTCCATCCTGATGGCCTCATTTCAACTGAATTACCCTTGTGAAGGTCCTATCTGCAAATATAGCCACATTCCAAGATACTGGGGGTAAGGGTTAAACATAGGAATTTTGAGGAGTGTCTTAGTCTATTCACACTGCTGTAACAAAATGCTCAACACTAGGTAATTTATAAGGAAAAGAAATTTATTTCTCACAGTTCTGGAGGCTGGAAAGTCCAAGATCAAGATTCCAAAACATTTGATGTCTCATAAGGGATATTCTTTGCTTCTAAGATGGCTTCTTGTCGTGTCCTCATAGGGACATAGAATCCTTTTATAAGACACTAATCCATGAGCCAGGGCTCTCCAAAGAGACCTACCTCTTAACACCATCTTGTTGGGGCTTAAGTTTCAACATATGAATACTAGAGGGACACAATTCAGTCTATAACAATTAGGATGCTTTAGGATGCAGGTAAGAGAATGTCCAATTCACAGTGGTTTATACAGTAAAGACACTGAGTTATGTCATATGAAGGGTAATCTGGGTTGGACAGATTTAGGGTTGTTGGAGCAGTGGCTGAAACTGTCATCAGGGACCAGATTCTTTCTGTCCTTGTGCCCTCCCATCATGAGCATGTTATCTGTAGACTTGCCACCTCATGGGACCAAAATGACTTCTTCCAAGTATCACCCCCCAGCCTCATTCAAAGGCAGAATGTGCGCGCGCGCGTACGTGTGTGTGTGTGTGTGTGTGTGTGTGTGTGTGTGTGTGTGTGTGTCGTAACTCTTTTCATCGAGGGTAGCTTTTTCCTGAGGCTCCACGGGCCTCATTACCAAGAACCAAATCACAACTTCCAGGGAAGTTGTGAAAGTGCGTAGTGAGGTTGAGTGAGAACCCTACTATGGGACCCTCCACTGGCTATGCTGATAGGAAAAAGTGTGAAGGGCAGGGTTATTGGGTAGACAGATAGCATCTGCATTAGTGCCAGGCTCCTGTGCCTAGAAGCTGCTCAGCTAAGGCTATTAGTAATAATTCCAGGGTCTATTGGAACTAAAACTAAACACCCATCATAGTAACTGATAGACCCCCCCCCCCAACAATTTGGAAGGTGTTAAACATCACGTATATGTAATTACTGCTAGCAGCAACTTATGTTGAAGATCACAGGTTTATGAAAATACAACTACTGACTTTGGAGAAAGCATCTTGCATTTAAACCAGGGATAGAATTCTTTAGGTTTGGAAATATTTACCACCCCAGGATTCTTGGCAAAATTTACCAAGTACTTATGATGGACCAGGCACTGTGCTAAGTACTTTGCACACACTATTTAGTTTCATCTGTTCAGAATGGATGCATGAGAAGGGCCTTCCTGTTAGTCTTCACTCAAGGTGAGGAATCGAAGTTTAGGAGGGTTTTTTGTTTTTGTTTTTGTAGTTGGAGGTTGAACGCAGGGTCTCACACATACTTTGAGAGTACTCTACCACTGATCTGTATCCCAGCTCATTTTTTATTTTTAATCATGAGATGGGGTCTTGCTAAGTTATAGAGGCGGTCTTTGGCCTCAAACTTGCAATCCTCCTGCCTCTGCCTCCCTAGTTGCGGAGATTATATGGTGTGCCACTGTACCTGGCTAAAGTTTAAGAGGTTAAATAACCTGCAAATGCCAGGCCAACCTGGGAGCCACTCTGTGGCAGCTCAGCTGCCTTCCACATTGGAGCTCCAACTGCTACAGGGTATTTGCCCCTCAATAAAATCACTAAGGACTCTCTCATTTTCTGTGAACTCTAAAAGGCTGTCAACATCTCCCACCAATCTATTTCTACTATGCAGATCTTCTCCGTGTTTCATTCTTCACATTTTGTTGTTTTTAGTAGTAGAGGGATGAGCCACAGGGCTATATGGAGCAGGTCTCTCCATCTCATGGAGTATGAGATGTGCAGTCTTGTGTCTGTGAGCCCCCAATGCCCAACTGCTTTGTTGCAATTCCAGTAGATACCCAGCAGATAATTTTGAAGTAAGATTAGCCTTATGATATTTTGCAGCAGATCATTTGTTATAAGCTTTTAAAAATGTTTTGAAATGTTATCTCAAATTCTAAGGTAGATGAAATCATTTACCTTAAACATGAGAAGTTCACTGAAACAGAATTCTAGAAGACTCTGGTTCCCGGCTGACTTACTGTTGGATCCCCAGCTCCTGAACCCAGCACCTTGAGGTCCTTTCCATCAGTTACCTATTGTGCTGACACTCCTAGATTTTCTTAACGCTCTTTTTTTTTTTTTTTTAACCTTTTTATTGTAGAATAAAGCACAAATACCAAACATCCATACAAAACAAATTCACAGCTTGGTGAATTACTATAAGTCAAACACGTATCACCAAGCACTCAGGTCAGGAAATAGAACTTTGCCACACTCCACTCTGACTTCTAAAGGAATCATTTCCTTGAGTCTTTATATGATTTTATCACCCAAGTGTGTAGTTTGACTCACTATCTAATCTTGCTCATTTAAAAACAACAAACTTGATGAGTCTTTTAAGTCTCTTTTACTCTACAGATTTCCTTACCATCCTCTTCCTTTCAAAAAAATTAAAAATTAAAAATAATTTATTTGTGGAAGGACTGGGCTGTTTGATCTGTGGATTTTCCCACACTCTTGATAACAGGATGTGCATTTGTGGTCCATTTCCACTTTGCCATCTGTTTTCTGCATCTGGATCCAGAGGTGTGATCAGACTCAGATTCCATCCTTTTGGCAAGATTATATATAGGTGGTCTTATATTCTTTCACTGAAAGTTACATTAGGTCTGGTTTTTCTACTCTTTCTCAGTGTAAGCAGTGTCTAGATCTATTAAATCATTTTGGGACTGCAGAACAGTGATGTTCTAATTCTGTCAATTTATTGATTAGCTTGAATAATTTTGTAAAGATAGACTATCCTTTAATCTGTTATTTACTAGCCCAGTGGTATAACTCACATGAGAAAAACAGTATGAATGCTTAATTATCATCTCCGATTTCCCATCAGGGTTTGTTTTTTTTTTAATAATTTTGAGCTTATGGAATTAAATATATTTCTTATGTTTAAATCCATTGAAATTTTAAGTTTTATTGAGACCCAAATTGGCCCATCCTTGGCTGATGGGCTAATGGGAGACTCTTCCATTTGGCTCCTGCATTCTTCTGACATGACCTTAGTAATTTTCATAATTTCCTGCTATTTGGTATGTTAAAGTGATGCAGACTTACCTTGAACATTTCCTGCCTAGACCTGGAACCAACCATTTCTCCAGGAATCCCTGGTTTCTTCTAGTGAGAAATGAGTGTGTTTATTTCAGGACCATAACCCAGCACTCAGTGTGCTCATTAACCAGAATGGTCATCCTATGTAGGTCTTTTCACTGGGAAAAATATACACACTAATACATGAACGTATGTACACTTGTAAAAATAAAATACTTCCTGAGTTCATATTGATACCTCCAATTCCAGTTCAAGATGGCAGGATTTTTGTTTAATATCTTATATATTAAATTTCTATTTCTTTTCTTCCACACTAGGCATCCTGGTTTTTTAGTCACAGCAGAAGTAAAATATCCATCATATAATTACCCATTTGATTTTCCCATATTACACACAGCAGTCTCTGAATAACAGAATAAATACTACAGTCACCAGCTGTGCTTACTAAAAACAATAAAAAGTAACTTATTTGGTATATGCTGCCCTCATTCTTCCCTAATTTTTTATGATTTACACTATTTACATTGTCAGATCACTTGCCATGATAGACTAAAGTATCTGCCCTTTGACACTCATTTATTGTTATTTCTAAAGATAGCTGTATACCTCAGGCTTATCACCAGTCCTCAGATCAGTGTCTCTAGACATTTCAGTTAAAGCTCTTTGTCTAGTAGATCTAGTAGGAAGGACTCATGGGAATGGTATTCCCTAATTTATTGATAACCCTTTGTAACCTTTATAATTAAAGTCAGTTTTGTTGGCTCTAAAATACATGGCTTACATTTTCTTTCCTTGAGAATCTTAAGTATTTTACTCAGTTTCTTGTGACATAAAATATTGGTATCAAAAAGTCTGATTGTCTCATTTTCTTTCCTTCTATATGATCTATCTACCCTTTTAGCATTTTTCAGAGCATCAACCATACACCTGTTTCATTCAGTCTACTGTGTACCTATCATTCTAGTACTGGGATTAGTGATCTATTATGTTTCCAAATCCAAATTTATGATTTGGTCAATCCTAATGCTAAATAATCTGTTCCTTTTGTTAACCTAGACTGAGCCACATCCTCTCAGTATTTGTAACCTCAGCTTAAATTTATAAAGTATACATAGTTAACACTAAATACATTTGTTTATGAAGTGATGTGGAAGGATGTAGGTTTTTTCCTTATTAGCCTGTCAGGAACCACCCCATGCCTTTTAACTCTTCTCCTCCCATTAGGTGATTCTTTGCCTCTGACTTGGCTGTGCTCATTCAGTTAGGCTCTTCCCTAGGCAGAAGGTGAGTGGGTACAGCACCCACTGGTCCTGAGTTGGTCAGTGATTCACAATGTCAGGTTGCTGGACCATTTTTGCATTCTATTCCATTTTCAGGACTAGCACATAGAAACCCACTGGCTCCCGGAGCACCTGACTGCATAGTGAATTCCAGCATGCTTCCCTACCTGCTCATCCTCTCCTTTGCCCCTCTGTGGGCTGCCCCTTTCCTATCTCTTACAGCTCAGACCCTAGCCCTTCTGCAACCCTGCTTTTCTTACCATGACCTCATCACTGGCTGCTGGGGCTGCCTCCTTCCAAGAGACCCTTCTCTCCTGCTGGCCTTTTATTTCTTGGCCTATCTTTTTGCTCATCACTTGGCTTTTAGAACCCATGGTAGGGCACAAAATGGGGACTCAAGATGAGGGGGGCACGCCTGTAATCCTGTCTGTGGGAGATTGAGGCAGGAGTGTGTGTTCAAGGCCAACCCGAGTTACAAGGTGAGACTTTGCCTCAAACAAGCAAGGGTTGGGGATATAGGCCAGTGGTGGAAGCATTGCCCAGCATGTGCAAGGCCATGGGTTTGATCCCCAGCTCCACAAAAAATCAGGGGTGGGCTGCACAGTCCAGGTGTGACCCAGATGCATTTTGCTCCACTTACACACTTTTTTTAGCTTGTAAAATTTGTTGTTGTTGTTAGGTGCCATGGAGTCGAGTCCAACTCATAGCAAACCTATGTACAACAAAATGAAACACTCCCCGATACTGTGTTGTGCCTGGCACTATGTCAGTGCTTCTGTGCTAGTCATAGGGTTTTCAATGGTGAATTGTTTTGGGAGTGGATTGCCAGGTCCTTCTCCCTAGCCTGCAGCACCTGGTATTTCCAGGCCATCTCCAAGGACTAACCAGGCCAACCCTGCTTAGCTTCCGACATCAATGTCGGTTAGTGGGACACGTGTGTCAGTTTAGCCCACAACTCCTGCTCCCTATTGTGTCGTCCTGATCAGTCACATGTTTCATTTTCTGCCTGGGTCCATAGACAGTTGAACTGGTGACCTCCAAGTGTTAGTATGTCAGGCTTCTCCAAGATTCACCATCTGGGCACAGTCTCAGGCTGACTGACCGAGGCCTGGTCTGCACTGGTTCAGCGGCCTTTCCCTGGTTTGCCCTGTTAGGTCCTGGCCTGTGAGCGATGCAGATGTTTGTCTTTCTTCCTCAGTTTCCCCCATCTCATATAGTAACAGGAAACAAAAAACCATCTTATGATACATAGCTTTTAAAGACATTCCCTCCAAAGGCAATGATGAGAATAATCAGGGATCAATGGAACAGTGGTTCTTCTCTGATGAAGGTGAATGCTGAAGCAACGTCCTGTTACAGGAATGAAGAAAAGGGAATCCCTGTAACTCTAACCACACGAGACAGACCTCACGAGTCACGGGGAGTGGGTGATTGGGGCCTGAGAACTCACCCTGATTCCCCACTTTTCTGTCCCCACCCCCTGCTCTGTGTTCCCAAGGCGGTGCCCCTGGGAGGCAGCTCAGGAGCCTGACCCACCCAAGATCTGGTGCGCTTGCCTAGATCTGGCTTAGGTCTCAGTTTAAACAGTCCTAGGAATAACCACTCCCCCAAATCTCCAGAGACAATATGGATTTGTATAAAAATGTAGCCATTTTCTATTCTGCTTTTATTAATTCAGCAGAAAACAAACTGAAGGCTTTTTCTTATTTTCCTGTTCTCAGCTGCCTGGATTTTTGCCTTTTGCCTCTGGTTGGCCTGGGTGTGAGCCAAGCGTGGCTGTGGAAGCTCCATGTTTATTGAGCACTTACCATGTGCCAGGCACTGTACTGAGATCTCTGCATACATTGTCAAGCCCGTTAACGGCTTTTGAAATAGAGATTCTATCATTATTATTCCCATTTTAACAATAAGGAAAACTAAGACTACAAGAGCTTTAGTTGTTACCTGAAGTCAAAGGCAAATCTGATATTCAAATCCATTGGCTTTTCGCTATAGTGTTGTACTTCCTCTTCTGGAAACGTTACCTGTGACTGTGTGTAGCCAGCATGTAGGTGCTTGATGTAGGTCAGTGACAGAGCTGGGCTCCAGGGGTTGGAGGGTAAGGCTGACTGCTCTTACATCTTGGACAGACTTTCCTCATAGATACTCAAAATCTGTGGTGTAGACACTGCAGCATGAATGGGAAGGGGAGAGTGAGTAAGATAAGGTTGAGAAGTCACACCGCCTGAGTAGCACCACGATTGTGGTTCCATTGTCAGGGCTACACACAGCTGGAGAGCGCATGTCTTGCTAATAACAAGTCAGCAGTGTTACCAGTACTTGCTCATTAACGCCTCAGCAGAGGGACAGGAGAAAGTGAAACAAACCTGTCAGTTTTAAAAGTTCTAATTTGGTGGAAAAAGAACGTAAAATTAACTAAAAATGTGGTTTTTGAATTTTGTACTATCTGTGCTATGTCTACATACGTTAGAATCTTTTTTAAAAAGCTTCATCAGGTACTATGTAATGGGAAAAGCCTTGGACAGGCGTGTAGAAGATGGCTGTCCTGTGATTGGCTGTGTGTTCTTCCTGAGATGTTCAACCTCTCAAGGCCAGAATTACTGCTTGTAAGAAATGTGAGGTATAGATTAGATAGTCTGTGATCCCTCCCAGCTCTGAAATTCCATGGTCCTGATAATTATCACATGCTTTTTCTATTGCCATTTTACGCATGGAAATGGAGGGGGGTGGGGGACGGCTAAGGTCTCTGGTAAAACAAGAAGGCACCTGGAGCATCTGGGAAGGAAAGCTGTCCTGCCCGTGTATGGACTGAGGAATTCTGCACAAGGGGCTTGGGGTAGGAAGCTGGAACTCTGGCCCTGAATCTTCTCGAGAGGCTCTAGGGCTACAGAAGGTTGTGGTGAGATACTTTTGTGAGTAAATTTATTTTTAGACTATCTTTGTGTTTCCTTTCATTCCTAAATGACAGTTAACTGTACTTACATATGAGGAAATCTTGCTAAATTTTGTCTTATGCAAGAGAACCCATCTGTGACAATATCCAAGAAGCCGATGGACAAGTGACCACAAGTGAATTCATTTTGGTACACAAAGGTTCATTAGTGTGTTGTTTTTGAGAATGAACAAGGCCTGGGGGTAAAGATTGTGATAGAGCACTTACCTAGCGTGCATGAGGCCCTGGGTTCCACCTCCAGCATCACAAAAGAAACATACTGAAAACAACAAGAACCTCTCCAGATCACTTAAATATGTATAGCTGCATATGTCTGTACAAATACACCCATCTATAAATGATGCTTCCTTGAGTCAAAACACTATGCAGCTTTAGAACAAGATTGGCCTCTGTGCACTGATATGGAAAGATCTCCAAGACAGATTAAATTAAAAAGCCAAATAATGATCTCATTATGTTAAAAAAAAGGCATATTGTATGTTTATGGGTGCATAGGCTTCTTTTTTTTTTTAAAGAATGAACACTATAGTGTTAATAGTGAAACTTTTGGAAGAGGGGAAGGGAGTATATAGTTTCATTTTATATTCTCTGTAGTACTTAAATTTCTTAATAAAATATATATTTGGCAAAGAGAGAATTTAGATTTCAGTTGAGGTTTTGAGGCATTCTAATGCTTTCTTAGAAAAAT
This sequence comes from Pedetes capensis, assembly GCA_007922755.1. Classification (NCBI taxonomy): domain Eukaryota; kingdom Metazoa; phylum Chordata; class Mammalia; order Rodentia; family Pedetidae; genus Pedetes; species Pedetes capensis. The sequence goes on from VMDO01008755.1 coordinate 37,153, forward strand.
CTGTACAAAAATAGCATGCTGGGAGAAGCAAGGCATATGTAAATACTGTAGGTTTCCAGCATTAGGTAATTCTCCAGCTCCACCCCCAGCCTTTGCTACCCTCTTCTCAAAACACAGCTCTCTGATGAGTGCCTTTCTCTGACTCAGAATAGTCCATGGCTCCCCAATGTCTGTCTTAAAAAGTCCTGAAAAGGATTGGAGATTAATTCAGTGATGAAGGGCTTGCCTCACAAGTGCAAGGCCTTGGGTTAAAGAAGAAAAAAAAAAAGAGGAACAACGTGGCAAGGCGGGCAGAGCATGGGCGTGGCCTGTTGGTTTGTCACCCCTGCTGCTTGCAGTGTTGGTGGAGGCCCTGGCATGTGCCAGGCACTGTGCTAGTGCAGGGAGAGAGAGGTGAGTTGCACCCCTTTCAGAAACTGCATTTGACTCACTGAGCCTCAGTCTTCTCACTTACAAAACAATTACAGAGAACAGCAAGTACAGGGTTCCTTGCATAGGACCCACAGGACAGTATCTGCTGGCCTGCCCGCCCCCTCTTTTCTGCCTGTCCTAGGCTATGTCCCATCTCACTTCTCTTCTTCTGTTTCCTTTGGTTCCCATTCTTCAACCTCCACTTCCTTCTCGCTGGACACGCCTCACTCTTCCCTGCCTCTGCCTGGTGCACCCAGGTGAGAATTCTTGTGCACCTTCTTCCTGGACAGCATCACCCTGCGCTTCTGGAGCCAGTAACGTGCTGGTGCCTCCCGAAACCTTGTGGAGTCCAGAAGTGTCTCTCTCTCTTCAGACTGTGAATAACTCCTTCCTGCTGGCTGGCTGCTCCCCCATAGCGTCCACCTTAGTGTGCTGCTATCCATGCCCTTCTAGAATAGCTTCCTGGGGGCAGTAACGTTTTATCTTTGTTTTTCCCCAGCTTTATTGATATGTAATTGACAAATAAAAATTGTATATATTCAATGTGTAGCATGTGGTGATTTGATATACATATAGATTGGGTAATGATGACCATAATCAAATTAATTAAAACATCTTGCACTATAGATGGTTACCATTCATGTGTGAGTGTGTGTGTATACATGTTAAGAACACCTAACATCTGATGTTCTAGTAAATTTCAAGTAAATAATACAATATTATTAACTGTAGTCACCACGGTATACCTTAGATCCCCAGAATGTTTCATCTTATAACTAAAGGTTTGTACCCTTTGGCCAACATCTCCCCATTCCCCACACCTCCAACCCAACCCTGACAACCACTGCTTGCTGTTTGTTTCCATGAGTAAAGCAGCTTTGCTTATCTTTAGAACTCATCCTTAAACCCATTCTCTCTGTAGATATGTATTAATGAATCACTTCATTTCTGTGGTTTGCCCAAATATCATTTTTACTTTGATTGAAGTGATTATTTTAGTTAGACACTAAAAGTGAGAACATTTCCTTGAAATTTCCTGTGATTAATGGGTTAGACAGTTTCTTTCCTCTTACAGGGATTGAACTTTACAATTACGGAATTAATAACCCCACAGATTTTTTAGGATGCCAGGGTGTCATATATCCACGGTAGTCCACACGTTACCACTCCATATGTGAATAGTTCTTAAGTTCTTGTCTGATGAGGTGAGATTTATCCTGATAATTTAAAAAGACAAACATACTACACCCACTACTAACTCCCAGAAAAAGTAAAGGAAATTTACAAAGAAAAGCAGTGAGGTTATAGACATGTTTGTGAAAGCATCTCATGTTCCTTTCCATCTTTATTTGTGTTTACATACAGCTGTAAATGTGGAATATAAAGTGTAATGTTCTGCTGTCGCTTGACATTGTTTCCTACACAGTTTCCCCTATTTTTATAGACATTGGCTCTGTTTCTAAATGAACCTGAATTCAGTTGACCATTGCCCTTCTTGAGGAACAAATAGAGATTTTATAATAAAGATGTAGCCTGAAGGAACGTCCACATCATATATTTTAAAAAGACATGATCAAAATCTGATATTGCTGAGATGTACTGGAACAAAAGTATTGACAAGTGATTTGAAGTTTGCAGCATAGTCAATGAGATTAAGATCTTGAGGCACTTTTAAAACATTTTCCTTAATTAAATACACATCTCTAAGAGATTAGACAGGGTTCTGCTTTAAGCAGTGGCTCTTTATTTACAAAGGCATGTTGGGAACAGCTGGATGGCAGCTTTTCCTTATCAGCAGGTTTATATAACTAGCCCCGAGTTGTTTGGTAATAAATTTCAGGCCGCTAACACTAATAGGATGGAATAATTTACATAGAAGAATTTACCTCAACCTCTAGCCCCTCTTTTCAGAAGAAACTAATCTGACTTGTGCCTGTAGGCAATGAGGTGTGTTTAACATGTGGAAAGGATTAGGTAAATACCAGAATCTCTTTGAGGTCTGTGGATATAGTCTCCAAAGAGAAAGAGAGGGGCATTTTGCTACACCAAATTTTAACAAGCACTAAATGCTCATTCTTGGAATGAATCTTGCTTTGGCCCTAGGCTAAATTGACTACATTCATACTATATTTCTTGACTGAAAGCCACAGTCTCTCTTTTATCCCAAAAGAACCAACTGACTTCTAACATGAGTTTGTAGCGTTCCTTTATGGTGGTTCTTGATTATTTTGCTATTTATTTGATCACTCATAGTCATTAATATAAATATTGACTCAAGGTTAATTTACCTTCTGGGCTAGTTTACCTGAGAGGAATTACTATATTTTATAATGATCTCAGTTTACTGTATTTAATTAATTAATTTTGCAGTACTTGAGGGTTGAACCCAGGACATACTTAGCAAGTGCTCTATCACTAGGCCACATCCCTCACCCATTTTTTATATTTTATTTTTGATTCAGTGACTCACCGAGTTTTGCAGACTGCCTCTGGCCTCAAACTTGTGATCCTCATGCCTCTGCCTCCTGAGTTGCTGGGATTACAGGCCTGCATCACCGCGCTGCCCTATAATACCTTACTGTATTTATCATGTATAATCTGTAATTTCACAAAGAGAGGATTTTCATATTTGTGTTTCCCAATTCAGTTGATTGTGTCTTTGCATGGTATCTGTTTTTATTTATGACAGAGCCCACAAAAGATTGGTCCTATTTTTGCTTGTTTTGGTTTGGTTTGGTTTGTAATGTCTTAACGAGAGAGACCTCAGTCTTATGGGTCACCCAGCCCAGCTTCCGTAGGTCCTGAAAAGACCTATGAGAAGGAACCGTTAAGACTGTAACTTAACCCTGAGTTTAAGACAGCAGCCTGCATTGAACTGGACCCCTCTTAAAATATTGGAGGATATGGAAGAAATCTCAACTGGCAATCTGTGAAATGCTGTTAGTTCCTGGGACTGGGCTAGACGGCCGGGGTGGGGACTCTGCCAGGTTCAGGCATTTAGACCTGGGTGGCTGAACTGTTAAGTGGTTGCTGCTTATTACTGCTGCTCTCCTCCAGCCTCCCCAGCCCTGCTGCCCCAGGGCTCATCTGCCATTGGTGAGACTTTAAAGCTGCA
>VMDO01008755.1:40778-75778 GCA_007922755.1 Pedetes capensis
AAAAAAAAAAAAAAAAAAAAAAAAAAAAAAAAAAAAAAAAAAAAAAAAAAAAAAAAAAAAAAAAAAAAAAAAAAAAAAAAAAAAAAAAAAAAAAAAAAAAAAAAAAAAAAAAAAAAAAAAAAAAAAGTCATACAAAGCCAACCCAAGGCAACACTTTACCAATTGTTTCATTTAGTTTTTCAATTCTTCTGTCTTCAGTCAACGAGCTGACTACTAAATATCTTACTAAAGCATGCAGAGAATTGAAAAGAAAAGAAAAGAAAAAAAAAAACAACAACAAAAAGAAAACAAACAAACAAACAAAAAACCCTGTCCCCTGGGAGAAACCAGTCTAGTTTTAAGAAAAAAGTTAGGATGGAAATAAGTGGAATGCTTTGCAGAATACACAAGAAAGAGATATCCAGAATACATAAGAGAGAAATATCTGTTATCTATTGCTGTATAACAAACAGCTACTAAAACTTGGGCTGGGATTTAGCTCAGTGGGTTGAGCACTGCGCTACAGTCTCAGAGGTCCTGAGTTCAACTCCCAGCACTGCAACAATGGGAGAAGGGCCTAGCAATCCACTCCCAAGGCAATCCTGAAAAACAGTCAGCCATTGAAAACCCTATGAGGGTCGCCATGAGTCGGATACCGACTCAACGGCACCTAACAACAACAACAACTAAAACTTAGTAGCTAACAGTAGTAAACATTTGTTATTACTCATAGTTTCTTTGGGTCAGGAATTTGGAAACAGCTTAATGGGGTGGGTCTGACTTGAAGACTGGCATGAGGTTGAAGCCAGGGAGGTGGCCAGGTCTGCAGATATCTGAAAGTTTTCTGAAGCTGGAGGGTCCAGTTCCAAGACGGCTCACTAACCCAGCAGGGGCTGGTCCTGGCTGTAGGCTGTAGGTCTCAGTTTCTCACTGTGTAGACTTCTGTGCAGGTTTACTGGAGTAAACAAGGACACAGTGGTGGATGGGTCTCCCTGGAATTAGCAATCGAAGAGAGCACAAGGTACAAGACTCCAGTGTCATTGCTAATCAAGCCTTGGAAATCACACGCCATCCCTTCTGTGACACGCATGGATTACACAGGGTGTGAATGTCAGGAGGTGAGAATCATTGTAGACTCTGGAAACTGGCTATCTCAAGAGGCAAAGGCCTGTGTAACAATGAAGAAAACAATACTGAGGTAACTGGAAGGAGGTGGAATTAAAATTGATGGATTTTCAGTAGCCGGAGTTGAGGGAAGGGGTGTTGGGTAGGATAAGGCATCAGGAGCAAATGGAATTGGACAGCAGCAGTTGACAGTACGTTCAAGGCCATCAGTGGAACAGTTTTGCTTGAAGAGAACCTGGCAAGGTAGAAATCACTTTCTTTGATTGTTGGTGATGAGTTCTTGAAGGTTTGAAGCTGGCTAGTGACATAACTGTTGGCATACTTTAGCTTTGGTTTGCATGTGATTTTAGGGTTTTGGTGCCCTAACTTCCCTTTCTCAGTATTATCTACTAAGGCAGCTCCTTAATTTCTAAACTTCTGTAATACTCATGCCCTGTTCCATGACCACATACTCCTTTGTGCCATTTCACTTTTCATGTGTTTGACTTGTTACCACAAGTAGATTATAAGGGCCAGAGGACCATGTCTCTGTCTATTTCCACTTCCCCCTGCTGTGCTTAGCACACAGGGTGTCCAATAAATACTTGCTAACTGGTCAGATAATAGCAGCCAATTACTCTGTGTGTGTACAGTCACCATTTCCAGCCTGCGGTGCATAAGTCATAGTTAAACATTTTTCAAAAGAAGGAGTGTTTACAGCAGATTTGATTTATGTAAGTGGAAGAAGTGTTCAGATTCAGTTCTGTGTGCTTGACATTTGCCAGAATATTTATAGGAAACTTGGAATAATAATTTTCATTTTTAAAAAACCCATGGATTGTTTTCAGCTTCAAAGAGACTTCTGCAAATGGAGCAGTAACCAGCCAGAGTGGGAAATAAGGGCTGTTTTCATCTTTGAATTGTGACAGACAGCTGCTGCATGTACGCAGAGGACATTTATGGAATAAAACTTCTCTATAGGATGTGAGGCAAGATTGTGTCTCCTCTCCTTCCTCTTTTTTTGAATAAGTGATCATTGTCCATGTATTTATATTAACTAGGTAGGTATTTTAACCAAGAGATAGTTTCAAAAAAGGTGGAGACTTCTGCTTTTAGTTTAGCAAAGACACTTTTGCTTTCTTCTCTGGAAAAGCTCTCTCTAAGTAAGAGAGTAAAAACCAGGAATGCAGATCCTGTGCTCCATAAACCTTGGGGACACCTATAACCCTGAACTACACAGGTCTTAAAGATAGAACACAGGTAAAGGATGGGAAGGAGTTTGCAGAGAGAAGGTACAGGGCCAAGAATAAAAGCCTGCAGTGGGGCCAGGGCACGGGGACCAGAAGCAGCTGATTTGCCCACAGAATCCCAGGAGGCTCGGAATGAGAGTTCTAAGGCTCGAGGGGGCAGAGATGAGGTAGAAGAGATTCAGGGGGAGTAGGGGAGTGACAGTCTGCAAGACGAGAGGGGACTCCGCAGGAGGACTCAGAAGGAGGTTCCCCAGCAGCTCTAGCTCAAAGAGAACAGTCAGTCCAGAATGGAGTGGAGAATGGAGGGCACCAGGCAGAGGACTTCTGAGAGGGCAGGTGAAGCATTTAAAAAGAAGACAGATGGAAGAATAGGAAGTCCTGGGCCCTGAATCCTGGCTCTTGTCACTAATGAGCCATGAATATGGGGAGATCAATTAATGTGCTTTGATTTTAGTTTTCTTGTTTGTTAAATGAAAGGTCAGATGGTATGATATCTGCTCAAATTCTGGTATTTTCTAGCTCTGTTAGGTAAAAGGCAATCAAAAACTGAGCAATTCTACCTTTACGTATCTGCCTAAGTAAGAGAAAGTCTCTATCTACACAAATACTCATTTGCCCATGTTCACAGAAACACTATGCATAAGAGCCCAAAACTGGAAATTGCCCACTTAGTGGGTGGGTAACAAAATATGGTATTTTATGCAATGGAATATTATACAGCAATAGAAAAGAATAAAGTACTTTCTCTATTACAGCATAATGACCCTCAAAAACATTATAGTAAATAAAAGAAAGCAAATGCAAAAGAGTATATATGTGATAGAAAAGACAAATCTATGAAGACAGCAGATGGGTACTTTGGGAATGATGAAATGTTGAAGTGTTCTTTTTTTCCCCTAATAGTATGTGCTGTTCTCTTTCATGCTTGTTTCACTTAACATAGTTCCATCCATGTTGTAAATGGCAGGATTTCCTTCTTATTTTATTTTATTTTAAAATTTATTTCAGTTGATAAGTAAACATTGTATATATTTGTGGTGTACAATATGATGTGTTGGTATATGTATGCTTTTTGGAAAGGCTAAATCAAGCTATTTAGCACATGCATTACCTTATATACTTATTTTTTTGCATATGTGGTAAGAACACATAATATCTACTCTTAGCAATTTTTAGATATATAATATACCCTTATTAACATTTGCCACCATGGTAAATTCCTCCTATCTAAGTAAACTGCATCTTCTTTGGCCAAATCTCCCCAATTCTCTCAGCCCCAGCCTCTAGTAACCATCATTTTGTTCCCTATTTCTATGAGTTCAACTTTTTTTACACTCCACATAGAAATGAGATCATTCAGTATTTGTCTTTCTGTACCTAGCTTGTTTCCCTTAACTTAATATCCTCCAGGTTCATCAATGTTGTTGCAAATAACAGAATTTCTTCTATTTAAAGACTGAATAGTATTCCATTGTATATACATATCACATTTTCTTTATCCACTTGGGGTAGTGAAATGTACTAGAACTTGGATCACAGTCCAAGTTGTGTGTGGTTGCACTGCTCTCTTTGTTTACCAAACTCATTGAATTGTACACTAAAAATTATAAATTGTACCTCAGTAAACCTGGGTAAGAGGATAACAAGCAAGGTGCAGGGGATGGAGAGGTGTAAATGTAACAAGTCTGGCAACATATTGATAGTTGAAGGTGGGTGATAGATAATGAGAGCTCATAATCTTTCTACTTTTGTGTGTCTTTTAAAAACTATACAGAAAAATATTTTCCTTTTTAAATTTGTGTATATTAATTGTACAAAAAATGGATTTTATTGTAACATTTTCATACATGCACAATAACCATTTTTAAAAGGCAATTATAAGCCTGTTAATGTGTAGCTATCAGGTAATACTTGCAGTGCATGTTTTACATTTTATAATAGTGGGTATTTTAGGCCTTTCTGGGACATAATAGAACTTCCGTTGAGACCATACCCATAGTTTGTGATATCAAGTCACTTTGAAGGTCAGCCCCTCCCCAGGACTTGGCAGGAACTTGAGAAAACATGTTGATCACCTCATCAGAAAGGTTAAATTTTATTCAGCCTATTCTATTTAAGTAATTGCGATACATTTTAGAAAGGGTAAAATTAAAGTGGGCTAATGTTTAGCTCAGTTGGTAGAGCACCTGCTCTGTACTCTGAGGACCCCAGTTCAACCCTTAGCACTGCAAAAATGGGAGAAGGATGTGGCAGTCTACTCCCAAAACAATCCTGAAACAATCAGCCATTGAAAACTCTATGAGGGTCACAGTGAGTCGGACCCAACTCCACAGCACTTAACAACAACAAAAACAAAATTAAAATGAGCTTTACTGTTTTACAGAGGAACCCTTGATCTTGAAAAAGTAAACCATGTATAACAATATTGTCTGTAATAACTGAATAAATTTTTTATACTTAAAACTTAGAAGCAATATTCCATTCCAGATTCAGTCTATTGTCAAAAGTGAGTATGAGTAGTAGTTACCATTTTTCCTTGCTTACTATGTACTTTTCTAAGGATCTGTTTTCAAACCTCATAATTAGCATTCTGAAGAAGGTAGATTTTTGCCCCTATTTCATGGGGAGGAAGGTTGAGGCTCAGAAAGGCTGAATAACTTACCCTAAATCAGCTCCTTAGTAAGTCTTAGAGCTGGAACTGCCTGAGTCTACAGGCTTGTTCACCCTGCTCTCCTTGATGTACTGGAACATATTTTCCATTAAAGGCCTTTTATCCACAGACTTTAGTGGAACCTACATGGTGTGCTCCCATTATGGACTCCAAATAAGGCTGATGAAAAAGAGGAGATGATGTTTTCTTAGGGGGAGGATTTGTAGCTGTACATACTAGTTAAAGGCGGTGACTGTCTTTGAGGCACAGTTTTTGGACTGGTTCAGGCTAAAAACATTATATGTGGGCCCCAAGTTTTGACTTGAAGGTAGTGGAGGCAGTTGTTTGGAATGTAGAATTCAGATCCTCATTTATTAACAGGATTATTACTTTTCAGTCCATTAATGGGTTCAGTGAGATATTTCAACACATATATACAAGCACGCAATGGTCAAATCCAGCCTCCTTTAATACTCCCTTTTCCTCTCCCCCTTCTAAACCTCTAGTAATAACTATTCTACATTCAGGTTGACCTTTTGTTTTGTTTTGTTTTTGGCTTCTACCTCTGAGAGAGAACATGTAGTGCTTGTTTTTCTTTGTGTGTCTGGTTCGTTTCATTTAACATGTTCTCCAGATCCATTCATTTTGTTGTAAAAGTCAAGATTTCATTCTTCTTTATGGCTGAATAATATTTTATTTTGTATTTGTGTGTGTGTGTATGTATATATGTATATATATATATGTATATATATATACATATATGTATATATATATACATATATATACATTTTCTTTATGGGCACCTAGGTTGAGTCCATATCTTCACAATTGTGAATAATGCTACAATAAACATGAGTGTGCAGGTATCTCTTCGGTGTGTTGATTTCATTTCTTCTGGCTTTATAACCAGAAGTGGGATGGATAGATCATATGATAGGTCTGTTTCTACTTTGCTGGGGAGCCTCCATACTGTTCTCCATGATGGCTGTACAAATTTACATTCCCACCAACTGTATGAGTTCCTTTTTCTCCAAATCCTTGTCAACATTGTTTTTTTAAATAGTAACATTTTAACTGGTGTGAAATATCTTACTGTAGTTTTGATTTGAGTTTCTCTGATAGCTAATGATATTGAGCATTTTTTTTCATGTATTTGTTAATTAAGTGTATTTTTTCTTTTGAGAAGTATCTATTCAGAAATATCTGTTCATTTGCTCATTTTTAAATTGAATTTTTTTGTTGTTGTTGTTCAGGTTCTTTTTTAATTCCTTATATAGCCTGGATATTAATCCTTTGTCATTTGAAGAGTTGGCAAATATTTTGTCTCATTTTGAAGGTCATCACTTCACTATATGATTTTCCTTTATGTACAGAAGCTTTTTAAATTTTTTTAAGTCGAAAGAGGAGTGAGTTTATTGAGAAAAACAGGAAAGGAGACACTTAGGTAGACCACAAAGTGACTTGCTTAAGAGAGAGGATCAGCAACCTAGTGGCTGAAGAAGAGTGTTTCATAATTGAGTCTTTATTTTGTTGTTGTTCATCTGTAGTTTAGATGACTTAAGGGTGGAGCTGGTATAGAACTGGTTTTCTTGGGCTTCCTTGTTTGATATCAATAGGGTGTAAGCTTCTAGATGATCTCTTTTGCAAGGATTCCTCATGGCTAATGATAAGCCTACTGGAATTCAGCTCTGAGCTTTTTGTTCCCTGGGGCGGGGGGAGTATATTCTCTGCTATTCATTCCTGACTGTTCCCTAACCTTCACCTTTCAAGAACTAGAGACCATAAAATCTTTTAGGTTAATGGGTGTCAAGACAAATCTGGCTGTTCCCTGCTGAAATTGGTCATAGGCCTACTCGGTAGGGGTGTCAAGCTCTTGCTGACTGTCAGCAAAGAAAGGGCTATCCATGGGTCCTTGGAATGGAGCAGAAGCAGGGCTTGAGCCAGTAGGTAGGGGCTGATGTCCTGTGACATCACCATTTGGAGTTTGATTGCCTGGAGTATTTTGACTTTATATGATCCCATTTGTTTTTACTTCTGTTGCTTGTGTTTTTGGGGTCATATGCAAACAAACATGGCCTGTGCCAATGTTTTAAAGTGTTTTCCCTACATTTTCTTCTAGTAGTTTCATAGTTTTAGATCTCTGATCCATTGGAGTTGATTTCTGTATAGGGTGATAGATAAGGGTCCAGTTCTCAATTTTCTGCTATGGATACTCAGTTTTCCCAGCATCTTTTATTGAAGAATCTGTCCTTTCTCCAATATATGATTTTTTTGTGGAGAATCTACTGGCCATAGGTGCATAGATTTATTCCTGAGATCTACATACTGTTCCACTGATCAATCTATGTCTTTATATCAGTGCCATGTCATTTCCGTTACTATGCCTGTGCAGTATGTCTTGAAATCAGATATTGAGGTTCTTCCAAATTTGTTCTTTTTGTTCAATATTGCTTTGTCTAATTGAGATCTTAGTGCTTCTGTATGAATTTTATGATTATTTTTCCTAGTTCTGTGAAGAATATCGTTGGTGCTTTGGTGGAGATTCCATTGAATCTATGTGTCACTTTGGGTGATGGATATTTTAACAATTTAATTCTTTTCATCCTTGAGCATGGGAAGTGTTTCCATTGCTGTGTGTGGTGCATTCTTTAATTTCTTCCACCAGTGTTGTGTGGTTTCATTGTAGAGATCTTTCATTTCCCTGGTTAAATATATTTCTACGTATTTTGTTGTTGGCATTGTTGGCAAGATAAGTCTCCTAGCTGGTCTCACAGGTTCTAGTCCATTCTTGGATTTGCCTCCCAGTTGCTGTATTCTTTTGTGTAAAACCATCAGTCTCCCTGCATTGCCTTCTAATTAAAGTCTGAGCTCCATAGTTTGGTGTTCAGAGTTCCTCATGTCTTGCTTCATGCCTTTTTTCTGTCCTCTTTCTTACTCTTCTCAATTGGATAAACTCTCTATTCACATATTGCCTGAATAGTCCACAATTTTACTTCTTTGTGGAATGCCTTATTCTCACTAACTGTAATTCCTTTGTCTCCCTTCTTTTCTGGCAGCTCCTAGTTCACCTTCTACTGGAAGTCTTCACCAATCCTTTCCCAGAAACATCAGCTGCTGCTTTCTCTGGGTTTTTGTGATGCTTTCTGTATACTTCAACTACCTGTGGTTTTGTTGGTTATTTATATGCCCCAGTTGCTTCTGGCTGGAGACCTTGGTGTCCTACCTTTTATCTCATTACCTAGGCCCATGTTGGTCATGTGGGGGCCCTCAGAGAATCTAGGTGGAATGAAGTTTTTTATGGAATCCTGAGTTATAATTTTGAAGTGAAAAGTCTTAAACATATAAAAACAAAACAGACTTAACACATTATCTTTATGTGAAAAAATGGAACTGACCTAAAAGTAGTAAAGCTCAAATTCATAATGTACCAGAAGTGTAGGCCTATTTTTTTTTTTTTTTTTTTTTTTTTTTTAGTACTGGGGGTTGAACCCAGGGCCTCATACTTGCATGCTCTGCAAGTGCTGGACCACTGAGCTGCACCTCCAGCCCTTTTTTTTTTTTTTTTTTTTTTCCAGTTTTTGAGACAGGGTTTCACTAAGTTACGCAGACTGCCTCTGGTCTCGACCTTGCAATCCTCCTGTTTCCGCCTCCCAAGCCCCTGGGATTACAGGCCTGCGCCACCACGCCCAGCTGGCCTATTTCTTATGGTAAAATGCAATCCATGTGTCCAACCCAGAGCCTGAGGATATTCCCACTCTTTCTCCATCCAAGGTCTCATCTAACTTTTTTAAATTGGGGAAGTCTATAGAAACTGGACAGGGGAAAGATAGGAGTAAGAGTCCTAAGAATTTTCTGGTTTGTCTTTAGAAAAGAAAACACCACATAGATTCTGTGATTTCTAAGGTCTCATCAAGCTCTGAAATGTTTCATTGTTTTAATCCCTATATTTCAACAAGTAAGAGAAAAGAAAGTTTATTTATTTACTCACCAGATATTTTGAATAATAGAATCCAATTTAGTTGACTTATTTGGAGCCAGTCATGCCAGTGCATTGAACTTGATCTTCAAGCCACCTGTTATATACAGGTCATTAGGTTCTAAGGTACCGCTTTCCTGCAGCTGCTCACTGGTCTTTAATAAGCTGGAGGATCCCAGTGCCATCAGAGGTGACAATCTCAAAAAACTTACATTCCAAGGGAGATAATCCAGAATTATGAGCATGCTTTTATTGAAGAAAATGATTTCCTGAGAACACTGAATAGTTTTTGTTGTTGTTATTATTGTTTTTCGTTTGTTTTTTTTTCTTCTCTTTTGCTTTTAGCATATTTCCGTTAGTCTCTGGGTGAATACTAAAAGTAAGCATTACCTCTGGGAAGGAAGGGTGGAAAATGACATATTTTTCTCTTAAGAATTGGTTCTGCTGAACTGTCATATTATTCCCCGGTGTCATGTGGTTTTCCACACCCTTCCCCCTCTTCTATTTCCCCCATAGTCTTTAATGACCATTTTATGAGCTCATCTGGAGGGTGTTGTTCACTTGACCATCATCTTTTCATTAGTGTTAGCTAGATCAGTGCATTCATTTCCATTCTTAATTAACACTTAAAGCTTATGATCTAAGATGATTCACTTGCAAAAGCAAGCAAACCCCAAAACAGCAAAGCAAAGCAGCTCATTATGTGCAACTTGCTATATGCTAAGGAGGAAAAACAGATGGGTTCCAAGATACTCTCATTTTCCATACCCGAATTTTGCATCACTATTTGTGTTAGTCACTTTGTGTCACTGTGACAAGTAAGAAAAACAACTTTAAGGGAGGAAAGTTTTATTTTGGCTCACGGTTTCAGAGGTTTCAGTCTGTGGTCCCTTGGGTCTGCCATTCCTGGGCCATGGTGAAACAGAACATCATGGCATTTAGAAGAGCAGAACTACTACTCATCTTGCAGTGGCTTGAAAGCAAATAGGCAGGGAGGAAATGTCTAGAGACAAGATATATCCTTCAAAGCACGCCCCCAGTGATCTACTTCCTTAATTAGGCCCCACCTCCTAATAGTCCATTCAACTTCGAATCCATGAATGGGTTAATCCACTGGTGGTGTTAGAGACCTCAAGATCCAGTCACCTCTTATCATCAACAGGAGACCAAATTCTTAACCTATTATCCTTTGAGAGACATTTTTAGATTCAAACCATAGTAGTATTGAACAAAGGATATTTCCTATTTGGGATTTCTCACAACTGGATGGATGTGTGATATTTTGAATTGTTCTGTTTTAAGCCACTAAAAATGTAACTTGTGCTTTCATTCATTTGATATTATTACGTTTTAGAACATTGGAAAGAACCACCCCTTCTGTGTGCTGTATTCTCTTTGGCTCTTATTCACTCTTAGACTTCCCTCTGTGCCTTAGTGCCCTTCAGAGCAAAACCACACACTAGGAAATTAGGAAACTGGTGCCTGGTTTCCTGACAGATTCCTTTAGGAGAGCAGCTATGCAGCCAGTGTAAACATTCCAATTCAGTTAGAGATAACTTCTTGGTTTTCCATTACCCACACCAGTGAGGTCATAAAGAATATGCTCACTTTAACGAGCACTGTGTTTTGTTTCAAGTGCACGTCATCTGGTAGAAAATTCCCAGTTCAGAAGCCAGATGCTTAGGTCCCAGTTAATGTTTTCCTATGGCAACATGCTATGCAGAAGACACTTACCTTGTCCTCCCTCCGCTGTCCCCTGCCCCGCACCTATAGCATAAGCAATTCTATGTGCTCTAGGATGGACTCAGGCAGATGGACCCGGGGAGTCAATAAAGCTATACACCTTGGCTTGCATCTCAGAGCCATCTAAGACTGGGAACAGGGGTTCCTCTCCCCTGTCATATGGGTAGAAGTGGGTGGGGTAAATCCAAAGAGGTACTTAATGGTATAGAAATCATTGAAAAGGTGAAGGCTTGCTTTAGACCAATAGAACAGAAAAGAAAAAAACAAGTTGAGTTCAAGTAGAAGATAGTCCCTGTAACTGTGGGTAGCAGCAGAACAGTAGGGGAGAGGGAGAGGCCCTTCACACCAAAGCCACACAAATTCATGAGGCGGTCACTCTTCCCAGAAGTTCTCGCCAGCCACATTGTTCAAGTGAACCTGATGATGTTGTTAGGTGCTGTCGAGTTGGATCTGACTGATAGGGACCCTCACAGGGCTTTCAGTGGCTGATTATTTCCTTTTTAACAGCCACCATTAGTTTCTTGGACCTTGCACAAGAGGTTCCTAATATTGTTTGTGGGTGAAATAGTTCACCCAAGTAGATTTACCAGGTAAGTGGGTTCCAGGTGTTCGCATTTTAATGACTCTGAGTAGAAATATCCTCAGTGTTTTCTCTGTCTTCCAGGTATTAATTGGGAGAATGCCCTTTCCCATGTCTTCCTCCCTCAGGCTTGAGCAATCTTTTTCAGTGACACATCCTGTCATTCCTCAGCTTGAATGTCTCAAAAGGGATCCCCCTGCTTTCAGGATCAAGTTCAAACTCCTTCACCTAACATATTAGGGTCATTTCTGTCTAGCTTTCCAGCCTCATTTCCTTCCCCTCTTCCACAGACTTTTTTCAGCCATTCTGCATTGTTTCTTACCTCCAACATTTTTCACACATCACTTCTTCTGCCTACAGTGCCTGACCCATTTCGTCTGACCAATTCCTCTGGAGTCATGCTTTGAGAGCCTCCCAAGTGTACCTTCCTCCTGTAAATCCCTGGTGCCCCCAGACAAATGAGATGCTGCTCTTCTGGATTCCCGCAGCACATCTGTCCCAGGACTCACTATCCTGCACTATAATTGTGAGTCTCTCGGCCTGCCTCTCCCACTGACAGTAACCGCAATAACTAGCATGTGCTGGGCATTTACTAAATGCTAGACACATTTCTAAGGGTTTTATTTGTATTAACACATTTAATCCTTACAGCAAGACTTACACTTACACACTTTACTTTCTCCATTTTGAAGATGAGGAAACAGAGTCATCGCACACAATACAGATCTTCCTGCTACTAGTTTGTAGAAGTAGGATTTGATCCCAGGCACATTGACTCCACAGCCTTAACCTACTGACATACTGCCTTGTTGGCAGGAACTGGACTCCTGGTTTAGGCACACAATGGATTTAGGGGAACGAAGGAATGAGTGATACAGCAGTGCCCCTTGAGTTACCAAGGCCAGTTGGTCCAAAGCAAAGGGTGTACCAAAATGGCATTTACTAGTCTTCTCTTTAACTTGATTGCTTCCTCACTGTTGGTTGAGGGTTTTGCTACAATTTCAAGAAATCTCTCCTCTATTAGTAAGAAAAATCATTATTGTCTTATTTAAACACCAACTGAATTGCCTAGGGAAAGAGCTTATGGAGCAGTTGAGGGCAGGTAGACTGCTGTAGATGGTGATGATGGCCTTCTGGACCCCCAGGGCCCCACAGTAGTCTCTCAGCAATCCACAGGGAAACCTGAACCTTTTCTCAGTTATGTTGTTGTTGTTGTTGTTAGGTGCCATTGAGTTGGTGTCCGACATGATACATAGCAACCCTACATTCAGCAGTGCTTCTCTGCTATTCATAGGTTTTTCAATGGCTGATTGTTTTTTGGGAATGAGTTTCTGGGTCTTTTTCCCAAGCCTACAGCACCTGGTGTTCCCATGTGGTCTCTCATCCAAGTACTAACCAGGCTTGACCTTGCCTAGCTTCTGAGATCTAATGGGATTGGATGCCATAGTGGTGTAGTTGCAGGCTTCTCGGCTATACCAGAGGCAAAATCCTTAAACAGAATCCTTATCTGAGTATAATGAATAGTCCTTACGTTATTATCCTGTTGGGAACTTTGTGCAACGTAAGACCATGATTATATGAACTCATTTCTACCAGATGAAAGTAATATAACTATCTCTTTTCTTTCTAGGGGATAATTTCCTGTCAGTGAAACTGATAGTATCTTTTTAGAATTATTTGCAGTTATTTTCTATCTAATCCTTGTAGCACACATTCTTTTTTGATACATCAGGACGTAAATCAACAAATGAACATATCAACACATATTAATATACATTAATACAAATTGATTTTGTTATAAAATTTTCTTAATTTGTAACTTGTGTTTCAAGCTGTCTTGTCCCAGAACAGAAAATTCTCAAAGGAATGGCAAGGTGAAATTATCTTTTAAAAAATGACATATAATTAAGTCATTATAAGTGAGTCAGTATAATCTGCCATCTGTCATGATATAAAGACAAAAAAAAAAAATACCACATTGCTTGGAGGCAAGAATGAGGGAAACTTAAATCCATAAACTCCAGACTGAAATAACAGAGGAAGAACCATTTGAAGTATAAGTTCTTGTACTGTGAGGCCATAGTTACAGGCTCACTATGAGCAAAATCCAAATACTCTGATACAAATGAAAATAAGTTTCAGAAGCTACAGAGTATCTTTTAAAATCTCTTTTATAGTCATTTTAGGGGTTTTCTTCCTTCAAAAGTGATTTTTCAGGTGACTGTTTTCTTCATTGCATATGTTGGTTATTGTTATTGTTAGGTGCCATGGAGTCAAATCTGTCTCATAGAGATGCTATGTACAACAGATGAAGCACTCCCTGACACTGCCATGCCCAGCATTATTGTCAGTGCTTCTCAGATATTCATAGGATTTTCAATGGCAGATTGTTTCAGGAGTGGGCTGCCAGGTACTTCTCCCTAGCCTGCAGCACCTGGTATTCCCAGGCGGTCTCCCATCCAAGGACTAACCAGGCCATCCCTGCTAAGCTTCTGAGATTAGGCATGATTGCATGCTAGGGTGCTATTGCTGCAGACATGCATATGTTGGGGAAGGTATATATTTTCTGGTTCTCAAGGAAAGATGAAATTTCCAAGTGTTTGTTTCAGTTTCTTGCCACTATTAATACATAAAGGTTATAATCTCACAAGACCTAAATTCTCTCTGTTTGGTAGTATTAATTCTAATATATAGTCACCTGTTCATACCATAGTTTTCCAATTCTAAGTTGTA
The DNA here is from genome assembly GCA_007922755.1 of Pedetes capensis. Classification (NCBI taxonomy): domain Eukaryota; kingdom Metazoa; phylum Chordata; class Mammalia; order Rodentia; family Pedetidae; genus Pedetes; species Pedetes capensis. The sequence goes on from VMDO01008755.1 coordinate 54,794, forward strand.
TATTTCTCATTTTTAACAATTCTCAATTGTGGATACATTAGAGCATGGATGTGTACAGATGTCACAGTCTTTCCCCAAAAAAAATTTGCCATGAAATTATGCATGTTATAATCAATGGGATTTTGGCATCAAGGAAATACAGTGTATTTTAGTAAGAGTGTGTATGTTGTTAGGTGCCATCAAATCAAATGTGACTCAAAACAACCCTATGTACAACAGAATGAAACACATCCCAACACTGTGCCATGCCTGGCACTCTTGTCAGTGCTTCTCTCTATTCATAGGGTTTTCAATGGTGGATTGGTTTAGGAGTGGGTTGCCAGGTCCTTCTCCCTAGCCTGTGGCATCTGTTATTTCCAGGCAGTCTCCCATCCAAGGACTAATCAGGCCCAACCCTGCTTAGCTACTGAGATCAGGCAGGATTAGATCCCAGGGTGCTATGTTGCAGACAAGACTGTGTATATATTTACCTTTCAAGAATTATTTGGAAATTACTCTAATGAAAATATAGTTTAATTATTTTCTCATTGAAGCAGCTTTAGAAGCAGGCCAGAGTTTTTCAGGTACCCTGTGTTTATCAGCAGCTACTACTTTTCTTTAATTGGCCTGGGATTTAGCTCAGTTGGTAGAGTGCTGCGCTGCAGTCTCTGAGGTCCTGAGTTCAATTCTCAGCACCGCAAAAGTGGGAGAAGGGCCTGGCAATCTACTCCCAAGGCAATCCCAAAACAGTCGGCCATTAAAAACCCTATGAGGGTCGCTATGAGTCGGATACCGACTTGATGGCACCTGACAACAACAACAACTACTTTTCTTTGGAGTCTACTTATTTGATTTAAAAGCAAACCTTAAGGCCAGGAGTATAGGACAGTGGTAGAGTGTATGTCTAACATACTCAAGGCCCTCAGTGTGATCTCCAGTACTGTTAAAAAACAAAAACCAACTTTCATTTACTAAAGAGCCCCATTTCAAGGAAAAATCCAAGTCATACACAGCACCTTGAGAAACACTAATGTCATGTTACTTGGAGTTACAGAACTTGGAAGTTGATACCAACCCCTATAATTTACAGATGAGAAAACTTCTTATGCCTCAACACTTGGCATCTCACACATCTTGCCCAACTGATGATTAACATTAAAATACTACTGTTAACTGTTGCAGAGCAGAGAGGCACACTCAAGTCATGACTGATACCCTTGGTGCAAATGACAGTGTTTGCACCTTTCTTGCTGACCTTCTGGTAGTCTTCCATCTGGGAACTCTCTCAGGATACTCTGCATCATTTCACAGAGGCTTGGCATTGGCAAGGATGGTTTCTCATATCTGTTCTTGCCTTTCTATCTAAATAGATTTGAAATGTGTATTTTTCTGTCCTGTACTCTTCTCTGACCTTTATTTTTTGGTTTCCTAGCTGTGTGTGCAGTACACAGCACAGGCTGTGCTCCTGCCTCTCGGCCCTGAAAAGGCTTTCATTGCTCCAGGGGATGGCATCGGATGTGGTCCTGAACAGTCCACAGTTGATATGTGTGCTTGGCTATATAAGCTTTTTTGGTCTCTTTTCAGATATTGCACTGGAAGCGTTTCAGAGCTAGCACTTCTCATTGCCCCATCTGACTCATTCTGTCTCCAGCTACCATTCATATGCCTTGTAAAATGGCAAACATGGTCGTGCATGTGTGTGCTAAAGTGGTTCAGCTATTTCTTGTTAACTGTCAACTGGTATTGAAGGAGACAGTTAGGTTACATTTTCGGTTGCTTTTTTGTGAAATGCAAAGATCAAAGACGTTTTCTGCAGTTTCCTTCTCTACTCAAACCACAGCTTCCTTCCTCTGTATTGAACGCCCGGCTTCAGGCATCAGTAATTCTACTTTCTCACACTGAGAGGCAAGTAAGACGCTTATCTGACCAGATGAAATGTGGTCATTTGAGGGCTTTCTTGGGTGTCTTTGCATTTCTGAATGGACATGCTTGTCAGACGCTCAGTGGGCTTTTCAAAAATACATTTTGTTTTTATTTCTTGAAGGAGAAAAGAATCTGTAGAGGTGCTCCTCACTAGATTTCAACTTTTAAAACATATTTTACTTATTTACTTACTTACTTACCTTAGTTTTGACCCTTTTGAGGATCTGATGAAAGCTGGAGGCAAGTGAGGCTTGGTAGTGAGGGGTAGCCTTGGCTCACTTCAGCACACTCTCCCAACGTGATTGTCTCTGAACAGTTGTTTAAATAATGTGTTCACATAGGGCTGCAATGAAAGGCTAAGGATAGAGGAAACAGAATAAGCTCCAGGGTGGGCAGTTCTGCATGGGATGGAAGCATGGAGTTCACCTGTGAGAGAAAAGAGGCAGTGATAAGGACCTTATCTTCACCCTGACCTCATATTGTGAAGATTGAAATTAGATAAAATAGATATAAAGTACTTAACTTGGTGCCTGGTATGTAGTAAATAATAAGTACTCAGCACATTTTAATTTTTATATAGAACATGTCCTACTTTTAACCAAAAATATGTTTCAGTGGAAAGTTGTGGTTCAGGTTAAGAAGCTTAGTAAAATTCTCACAGCCAAAGGGGATGCATTTATTTACAGGGAAGAGTGTGAACTTGTAAAGTTTGGGAAATAAAAATATGAAGATAGCAAGTGAAAAAATATCAAAGTGCAGGGCAACCTGTCAGGTTATGAAGAAACAGCAAATGTGGCAATTAAAAATTCTGTAGACATAGAATAGGATGCAAATCTTCAAAAGAGAAAATGAAATTAGTTAGGATAATCTGTCCTTGAAAAAAGACTGTCTACTAACAATCAGCAAATGCTTGTTTTGGTTATTGTACTGTTTATTTTTGTTTCAATATAAATAGGGTTGGATTATATTAAAAGAACCTATAAGGCCTGGCTTTGCCTTGGAAAAATTTCTGACACTGCCTAAGCCTCAATTTCTTTGTCTCTAAAGTGGGGATATTAATAGCACTTACTTTACAGTGCTGTCAGGAGCCAGTGAGATAATAATTGCATATTTGGCACTTAGCAAAGCACTGTAGGCGTTGCAAGCATGCAATACAAGTTACCAATTATTCTCAATAGGAGAAGAATTCCTATCATGTGTGTATCCACGTGTATGTCTGCTTGCTTTTTTCTTTGTTTTTTTTTTTTCTTTTTTTCTTTTTTGCAGTTCCCGGGGACTGAACCCAAGGCCTCATGCATACTTTGCAAGCACTTTTCCACTGAGCTGCACCCCAGCCCCTTTTTTAGTTTGTAAATTGAGACAGAGTCTTGCTAATTATACAGGCTGCCTCTGGCCTCAAACCTGCAATTCTCCTGTCTCCATGTCTTGAGTCACTGGAATTACAGACATGTGCCACCACACTCGACTTTTGCTTTCTCTAAATTAAAAAAGCAAAACAAAGCAGACAGTCTGTGTTAGTTAAAACAGTAGGCTGGCACACAGTTGATAAGAAACCCATAGCTAGAGACTAGCTCTTAGGGGAATAGTGCCTTCGAGGGCAATGTCATAATGTCATGCCATTCTCTACAGAGGCTGGAACCAGGCACAATGTTTCTGGCCATGCTGAGGAGGCTGGCAGAGGATGGGGGGAGCATGTGGGGTAGTCATGGATGTGGACCATTTTAGGAATCAAACTTTGACATCAACTCTAGGCAGGTCCCTGGTAATATCATCCACTGGAGCATAAACTGCCAGAGAGAGGATTACAGTTCCTATGTGGGTCCCCTGGGTGTCTTCCCAGCCCACTTGACTTTCCTCAGTGCTGGTGTAGGGGCTTCTGTTAGAGAGATGGCACTCCAAAGTTGTCTTCACCCTACAGCTGGCATTTTCACTCTGTGAAGCAACAGATCTGTTGTTCCTACTTGGGGAGGCTCAGTTTCTAAAATCTCAAAAGCCCTGGAGTGTTTTTGAATGCAGTATTAAGATTTGAAGAAACCTTTATTCAGCAATTGTTGTCCAGCTAAAAGGGAAAAGGGGTTTGCAGATTAGAGCTACCATTGACCCCTTTCCATTTTCTCTACTTTTTTCTACTTCCTCTAAGCACCTTGGTTCTAATACCAAAGTAAGGAAGACCCATTTGGGGAGATAATGCATTTTTGAGTTTGGTTAAATTGATTCAATGACTTATTTGAGATCATTGATATACTTTCTAGCAGAGAGTCTCACGCTTGGCCGCATATTAGAATATCACTCCAGTAAGAATGACCAAGATCAAACAAAACAAATAACAACAAATGCTGGGGAGGGTGTGGGAAAAAGGAACCCTTTTACACTGCTGGTGGGATTGTAAGGTAGTTCAACCACTTTGGAAATCAATTTGGAGATACCTTAGAAAACTAAGAATACAACTGCCATAAGATGCAGAGATACCACTCTTGGGAATATACCCAAAGGATAATAAGTCATCATATCACAGGGATACTTGCATTTCCATATTTAATGCAGCACTCTTCACAATTGCAAGGGTATGGAATCAACCAAGATGTCCATCAACAGAGGAATGGATAAAAATATGTGGTATATGTACACAATGGAATATTACTCAGCAATGGAAAAGAATGAAATAAGGTCATATGCTGCAAAATGGATTGAACTGGAGAATATCATCCTAAGTGAACAAACCCAGGCCCCAAAAGAGAAATACCTTATGTTCTCACTCATATCTGGGAGCTAAAGCTAACTTAAAGAAAGAAAAAAAAACCTATAAATATGTAGATATATTGAAAAAAGAAACATTAGGCTTATCAAAAAGGGAAAATATGAGTAGAAAGAAAGAGGAAGGGGCTAGTAGAGGGGAGAAGAGGGTGGGGAAGGGGGAAAGAGGCAAAATAATACAGAGGGTTGAAAAGGGGGAGAGGACAGTCTCAAGTGACATGATGCAATTCCACAGATACATGGGGAAAAGTGGGAATATAACCCAATTGCATACGAGCTTTACCACATCTTAATCAAAGGGTTTCATAAATTATGTAAGTTGATGTAAGAGTAACCAAAAACAATTTACTAGGTGCACAATGGAAGTAGTAAAAGCCTTATTACTCTGTACTCCACTAAAAAAAAAAAATATATATATATATATATGTATATATATACATGTGTATATATATATATGTATATATATACATGTGTATATATATATATATATATATATATATATACACATATCAGATATATACACATATCAGTTAGGGTGGGCCCTAGGCTATCTTTCAGAAGCCTAAGGGTCCACCCTAAGTGAATTCAACCAAAATCTCTTAGGGTGAGACAGTACTTTTAGAAACTCCTCTGGTGCTTCCAGTGTGTTGTTGTTGTTGTTGTTGTTAGGTGCTGTCGAGTCGTGTCCAACTCATAGTGACCCTCATAGGATTTTCAATGGCAGATTGTTTCGGGATTGCCTTGGGAGTGGGTTGTCACATCCTTCTCCCATTTTTGTGGTGCTGGGAATTGAACTTGGGATCTCAGAGACTGCAGAGCAGTGGCTAAGTCTAGCCAAGTTTAAAAGCCCATGCTCTAGAATATGGGTCTCAACTTGGGAGAGGGGTGATTCCCCCCACCAGAGGACATTTGGCAATATCTGGAGACTTTTACAACCATGCCTCTGACATGTAGTGAGTGGAAGACGGAGATTCTGGGAAGCTTCCTGTGATGCACAGGACATAGCAAATAACCATATGACCCAAAATGTCAATTCAAGACAAGAAACAATGTTGTAGAAAAATCAGCATTTAGAAATGCCAGAGCAATGTGTATGCCAGTTGTGAGAAGATCATAGTATTCAAAAGCTTACGTTTTTGTCCTCTCAGGAAGATAATAAAAAGGAAGTGGCTTAGCCTCTCCCCTTTGGGTCTCTTCTATGCCTATAAATGTGGCCTGTATAATCCTTTTGGCTGTTGTATGTCTCAGTTCTGACTTCTTGGGCAGGATTTCTTCCTGTGGTTCCATAAATTTATTGTACTTGAATGACTTGGAAGAAGACCAAAATTAAGAAAATTAAACCCATAGAAATTATCCAAGATAAATACTTTTTAAATAAGCTTTTGAGTTACTTAGTCTAATGCAAAGCTTTCTAAAATCAGTGAACCATTTAAAAGTGATTGTGCATGACATATAAGAAATATACTTGTATAGCCTATCAAGAGTTCTTTCTCATTGAATATGGTGATACATGCCTGTAATCCCAGTGTTCAAGAGGCTGAGGCAGGAGGTTCAGGAGTTCCAGGCCAGCATGGGTTGCACTGAGACACCTTGTCTCAAAAAGACCAAAACAATAACAATAACAATAAAAGAGGGTTCTTTCTCTTCTTCCTTCATTTTGATTGGACCAAAGGAGGCTAAAAATTATATTTTTAACTTCATCACAGTCAATTTTCTCTAATTGTAGACCTTCAAGAATGCTTTCATGCCAAGTGAATTGTTCTTTTGGTTTTTTTTTTTTGGGGGGGGGGGTTGGGGTTAGTGACTGAACCCAGGGCCTCACACATGCTAAGCAAGTGTTCTGCCACTGAACACATCCCCAGCCCCATAGCAAGTTAATTTTGATGTATTTTGTATGATTGATATCAAGACCTTTATCTCTTCTGGACATGCTCAGTTTTCCAGAGTGTGGCACACATAAAAGGTCATTACCATAAATAATTTGTCTTTTTTCTTGTGTGCAGATTGTGAAGTTTGGAGGGTTTGATCAAGGTGGTTGAATTTAGTTGAAAGCATACATTAAGTAAACTCAAAACAGCTTGATCCCTAAAACTGATGGAAGTTAGTAGTCACTGCCCTTGAAGTTGCTCTGAATTCATTGATATTACACAGGTGGTTGATTGCCAATTCTTTTTCTTTTCTAATTTATTCCTTTAAAGAGATTTTAAGTGATACCATTAATGCTATACATCAACATTTTTTTCTAGAACTAAATTTATGTATATGCCTCTGGGATTATATCTGTAATAGTTTTTAGTCTCCTCCCTTACTTTATTCCTTTCTTTCTTTTTTTTTTTTTTTTTTTTTTTTTTTTTTTTTTTTTTTTTTTTTTTTTTTTTTTTTTTTTTTTTTTTTTTTTTTTTTTTTTGCCATTTCATTGTCATTTTTGACTCCAGTGTAATGCTGTTTATTCATTCAGTAAGCATTTCAGAGCCTACTATGTGCATTTTGCGTTAATTACTACAGTGACCTCAAAAATTGTTTTAGCCTAGTTTAGTCATTGGAGCACTGACTTAATACTCTTGTGTGCTGAGTCCCTTTCATAACCAGTGATTGGAATGTTTTAAATTAAGACTCGTCATGTCACATTTGACCTAAGTACTCTTTCAGTGCTGGAGTAACATACGTGTTTCTTCATTGTGTGTTAACAATGACTCCGTAATCCAAGGGATACTTTAATCGTAGTCTAAATCCTCATGTTTTCAACTTAATTTATGATTGTATTAAAAATCCTCTCTTTAGATAAGTAAACATTCATATTTTTCTTCAGGGTTTGATGTTTTTATATCCCAATATGAGATTTCCAGAAAATTATCCAAGTTTATAGTGTAGAGGCCTTTTCTTAAAAACTTGCCATGAGAACCAGTTGAAAGGTGCTCAAGAACGGGGCAGCTGGTGATGGTCAAATGTTCTCTCACCCTAGAGTCAGAATGAGCATGTGTATGTGCAGTGTGTGGGTGTGGATGTGAGGGTGGGTGTGGATGGGTGTGTGTGGTTGTGTGCATGCTAGCATGTTCCTGCTGGAGGGTGTAGTTTTCTGCTGGGATTGGAGATTGGAAGATAGAATGGAGAGGAAAAGAATTAAATTACTGCTTAAAGATTAAATGAATCAAGCCCAAACCATGAAGTAGAAATACCCTGGAACCATTCTGGTTTTTTTGAAACCAGAGTTATTGTGGGTTATTTGTATATAATAGTGTATCTTTTATCTCACTGTATTTATGTATTTGAAAAAACACCTAGGTGGATTTGGAGTCCCTGTGTAGTTATGTTCTGTAATGGGGACCTGTTTGTCTGTACTTACTGAAAAAACAAGATTGGTTTAGAGAGTATAGGACTAAACAAGGCAGGGTAAAGTTAATACTTTACATGTTCTCAAGAGATATGGAAGAAGGATTAGACATTAGTGGGTCCTGGAGGCCCAGAACTATAACCAATGGTTTCAAGTACAGGATATCTTATTTCTCATTTAGTCCAAGAATTATCCAAAGAGATTATGAACCATAGGTTGGTGGGCGGGTAGATGGGCTGGAGAGATAGAGGAATTAATTGCTTCTTGATGGAGGTTGTCAAGATGACCACTGGAGAGGACATAAGATTTAAGCACTGGACTGAGGCTGTACAGTAGACATTGGAATAGGTGACCTATAAGTTCCATTCCAATCTAGCCACCTCTGATTTTTAGGACTTATTACATCCTCTGAAAAATGAAGACACAGCTGGCATTCAAAGAAGTGTCTCCAGACTCACTGGTTCAGGATCCCTAATGACTGTTTCTCTCCAACTTCTGCAAGTCTTTGTGCAATTATATCCTTTTTCTTCTATACTAGTTTCTTTGCAAGGAGACACTTCTATCAACATCAGAACATGCCTTTATATTACCCTTCTTAAAAGGCAAGTTAAAGAAATATCTCAGTCCAGTGTAGCCTTCCAGCGCTAGCTGGAATCCTCCCCATTCTGGTGAAGGTCCCCACATGACTCATCTCTTGGAATGTGCAGTCTTGTCTTCTTGCTGCCCTCCTCATTCTACCACTTCTCCAAAACCCTTCCTGTTTTCCTGTTAAGGTCACCAGAGATCTTCATTTTAGCAGAACTCATGGCCAATTCACAGCACTCATTTTTCTCAGCCTCCCAGAAGTATTTGACCTCTGTGTTGTTAGCTTCCTATTACTGTAACAAAAGATACTGGTATTTTATCTAATCAACTGAAAAAGAGGAAAGGTTTGTTTTGGCTCATAGTTTTAGAGGTTTTAGTCCATAGTTGGTTGGCGCCTTTGCTTTTATGCCACTGATGAGGCAGAGGATCGTGGTGGGGAGCACATGGTGAAGCAACCTGCACACCTCATGGCACCCAGGAGACAGAGAGGAAGGAGAGGAGCAGAGGCTCCAATATCTCCTTCAAGAGCACATCCTTGATAACCTTGGACTTCCTTCAAGGCCCTGTCTTTTCAAGATTCCACTACCTCCCAAAAGTGCCAGACTGGGGACTAAGCCTTTAGCAAATAGGCCTTTTGAGAACATTCAGCATCCAAACTATTGCAGCCTCCTCTTTGTGTTTGTTTTTGTTTTTGTTGCTATGCCGCCTTGAATTTACTCTGTAGCCCAAGCTGACCTTGATCTTGAGATCCTCCTATCTCAGCCTCACGAGCACTGGGATTACAGGCATGTGCCACCATACCTGGCATAGCAGCCTCTTTCTGAAACACTTTGCTGTCTCGATGTCCAAGGCATCACACCCACTTTTTCTTCTTGCCTCCATAACTACTGTCTCTAGGGCCTCTACACATTGAAGTGTTTCTGAGTTTAATCCATAACTCTCACCTCCATGAGTGTCATCTCTAGTGGTTCTTAATCCAGGTTGGGCTATTTAAAAAAAAAAAAGCCTAATTCATAATCTTTGGCGAATACTATTGGGCATCAGTTTTTTGTTTTGTTTTGAGTTTGTTAGTGTGTTTGTTTTTATTTTTATTACCCAAGTCTATCAATGTGCAGCCAGGATTGAGAATTCATCTTGTTTCTAGTCACATGAAAAAAAAGGCAAATTCTAGTTGCTAATTCCTAAATTAAGTGTTTAACATATCTTCTCCAAACTCCAGACTGGATCATTCTTTTATCTGTTTTCCATTTCCACTAGAAATATGCCTCTTGGTTGGAGTTTCTCCCTGCACACCTGCTGTGTTCTCAGGTTTGTCCCCCCTTAAGAGTTCACATGCTGCTCACAAGCCAAGAGCCTAGGGGGCAGCTCAGTTCCTCTCATTCCCTCAGCTCTCCACAGCCCATCCCATAGCAAGTTCTGTCCATGCCCCTGCCAAATCTGAATACCCTGTTCCCTGTTTCTCCTCAACAACTCTGGTGGCCTCCCAGCTGCCCTGTGCCTTCACCCTGTCCCTTGCAGACGGTTCCCCTCAGGTAGTCACAGTGGTCCTATCACTCACCACAGTCATTCTAAATCTTGCCCTAACCTCTCCCCTGACTTCCCTTCACCCCTGATAAAGTCCCACTCCTTTCTGTGAGCTGTGGTGGCCTTGAGGATGTGGCTTCTGCCCAACTGTCCAGCCTCATCCCCTCCTACACACAGCTTCCTAACCTCAGTTGGACCTCTCTGACCACCTTGCTCTTCCTACATCATAGCTGTGCACTCACCTCCTCTCTGCCTGCAGGGCCCCTCTTCCTAGATTTTTCCTCAGCAGTTGATTTCATTTTCCTCAGGTTGCTGCTCAAATGTCACCCCCAGAGAAGGCCCCTTTGGAATGCTCCCCTCACCCAGAAGAATAAGCCTTGCTTCTGGCTGACCTCTCCCACGTTTATCTGTGCTTGACATCCTGTTTTGCTGGCTGCTGCACTAGGCTTTTTGTCCCTGCTTTAAGCCCCAGCACCATGAACAATGCTCATACATAGTAAATGACCAATAAGTATTTGTGGCTGAATAATGAAGTGCCACTCCTTGAGGGCTGGTTCCAGCACCTTTGTGGCTCTTGGCCCCTCTTCCAGCTCCTGGGACAACTATAGCCAGGATCTACTGCTGAGTTTATCTCACAACCTGCTCTCTTCCTGCTGCCTCTCATTTGGCCCCCTGACTGCTTACAGATGACTCCAGAAATAACAGGCACGGGGAAGAAAGCCTTAGTGGTCAGTGCACACCTTTCACTTTTTCTTGTACTTCTCCTGTTTTGTATATACAGACCTGCCCTTCATTATCCACACTCCCGATTCTCCTCCTCCTTCCCTCTTAGCCCCTGTTTGGCCTCCCTTATGGGCTCCTTCTTCTATTTTGCCTATCCTTACTGTAAGCACGGGAATTTCTTAGGCCCTTTTTGGGTTCTCTGTCCTTCTCATCCTCCTCCTCCCCTGCTACCCTGTCTATCCCTAGGGTTTCTGATTCTCTACATGATAGTGACTTCCACATTTGCATTTCAAGCCAAGCTCTTATCTGAGCTCTAAATCTGTACATCTAGCTGGAATGTGTTCCTCAGTGTTTCCCAGGCCACTGGAATCTGATATGAAGAAAGCTGAACTTACCATCTCTTCTCCTCTTCCCCTCAGCAAATGGGCCAGGTGACTATTCAGAAATGTGGGAGGCATCTTCCTCTATCATTCCCCTACTCCCAGTCAGCTGCCAATATTGTCACTTTTCCCATTAAATTGCTATAGAATCTGTATACTACTTGCCACTGAACACTGCCACCAATCAAGACCAAGCCACTGCCATCATCTTCCCTAGATTTCTTCAGGCACACTTGGCCGGCTCCATCACCATCCCTCCTCTAGTGTGCTCCACTGAAGCTCCTCCTCCAGTGAAGCTCCTCCAGGCTTCCTATGCTATTGGTCTTTATAAAACATTCCTCTGATGGTGTCATCCCCTGCTTAAGACCCCTAAATCCCAACTTTTTCATAGGACTTATAAGATCCATAATAACTTGTTCCCAAATGGGCTCCACTTGGAGTTTCTTAGAAGTACCTGCCTCTCTCAGTCTACAGGTACCCCTCCCCCATATGTATACATGCCGCTCTTGCCCCTGGTTTATCATTTATCCTGCAGTCTAGCATAGGGCACACTAAGGCCTCAATAAACATTTGTTGAATGAATGTGTGGCCTGTATTGTAATTGTCAGTGTCCTCAAATTCTAAATCAGTTTGCCTTAAAAATGTAAGGGCTTCCAGAGTCAACATTTTGTTTTACAGTTCTATGTCTATATTTCCCTCTGCTCTTTAGTTTCCAGAGAGTTTCTACAAACAGAATTAAAAGAAGTGTGTGGGATTCTATTAACAAGTCCTTTTCAATCTGTGCTCTTTAAATGGCTGTTGAGCATGGAAGCTGCCAAACAACACCGTGCATAGGAACCAAATCACCTCTGTTGTTTCTGAGCAGAGAACAGGGGACACACTGGCTGAATGGGCTCCTTCAGGAAGCTTGTTCATCTCCGGCTTATGTCAGCCAGGATCCGAATACCTGAGACTTGCCTCGACTTGTCTGGACTGTTTATTAAACTTCCAAACCTGTTTGGGAAGAAAAGCAACAGTGTTTGGGTCTTCTGCAGTAATCTCATTTCTAAGAAATAGGCAAGAACTTACTCATGCTTTACCTGTAACAGCAAAGGTGAGACTCCAATCCTCACATAATGACTCCAAAAAAGAACAGGGAAAGTTTTTCTCTTTGGAAGATGCAGGTCAGACTTTTCCAGCTCCTCCCTCTCCTGGGCAGTTTCTAGGCCCCAGTCCTCCCAGAGCGCCTGTCTAACCTCACCACAGCATCAGAGGGGCTGAGAGGCGGTGCTGAGTCAGAGGGATCTGCAAGATAGCAGTGACACACTTCCTGCCCAAGTGCTAGAGAGTTTTTATGTATGGTTTGTTTTTCTGTTTGTGTTGAAGATTCCCCAAAAAGACCAAAGATGGTCCTGGCTGTCTACTGAACAACAGCTTCTGTTTATTTTTATGATATCACAGGCTATCCTCCCTACTACATTTTCTTGTAACTCACAGGTTTTAAATCCCTTTTTCCCCTTTTTAAGAAAGTACCACATTTGTGTAGTATATTTATCAACTATAATTTAATGAAAAAAAAAAGTACTCCATATTTTCACTACCTAGAAAAAATATATATTGGGCATATCATTGCTCTAGTCTTTTTTCTTCATGCCTATAGTTTTTTTCTTTACAAAAATTATGTATTGCTTAACATAATTTCTTTGCTTTTATATATTGTTTTCTAGCCTTTGTGAAGAGGTTCCATGCTGCTAATTACAAGGTCCTTTTGAAAGACTGCATTGCATTCCATTATGTGAATGTGCCCTAATTCACTTAGCCGTCCCTATTTGGATAGTTGGGCTCTTCTCAGTTCTCACCGTTGTCATAGTCCCACACCATTTCCTTACACTGTGGCTGCCCACACTTGTCCCTGTTTCATTAGATGTATTCCTGGAAGTGGTTCAGAAGGCCTGGAGTTTTGAGGTTTTTGATCTTTATTGCCACTTTGCCTTCAAGACATTTATCCTGTTTTGCATTCCCATCAGATGATATAAACTTCTAACCACGTCTTTTATGGCCTGCACATTCTGGCCTTTGCCTAACTTCCAACTCCAGTATAGCTATGCATCCCTCTCCCCCATTCCCTTGCCGCCAACAAGTCACATGTGTCCAGTGTCAGGCTGGAGCCCAGCTCTTCCGGCTGCCCAGACTGCTTTTCCTGTGGCTTTCAATGCACACCTCCAATGCCACTGCTGCTGGAGTGTCTCTGTCAGAACTCCTTATTCATGTCTATCCTGGTACCTCCCATAGTCTGTCCTTTACTTATAAACCAGGGGGCCAAAAAAATGTATGCATATTTTAAGCAATGTAATCTATAGGTTACTTTTTGAAGTTGAGTTGAATTACAGTAGCAATGTGTAGTATGCCATTCACTCAAAAGATAGCATTAATCAAATGAATGGTAATGCCACCATATGACAGGACAAAGAGAGTGATGGAAGCACTTATCATTCAAGGAATGCAAGACCATTTTGAAATGGTATTCAGAATTCAAGAATGTTGTGGAGGTACAACAGTGGAGACATGAGTATACAATACAGCCCCCAAAATGTGCACATATTCGTGGTAAGTTCGAGACACATGGTACTGTGTGTGATGTGCACAAGGGAAAATCTAAGAGGCCTTGCATAGCATCGAGTTCTGCTTCTTCTGCTATGTTAACTACTTTGAGCACCTCTTGTAATTGCAGAAGTCCAACATGACTTGTATTCCTCTTTTGTTGAGTATTATAATTTTAATACAGTTTTTTCCTTTCTTAAAATGTGTATACATATTTTTGGCATCCTCTGTATATGTTTACTTATGTACCACCTCTTTCCCACAATGAATGTCAGTTTTGTAGGACATATGACCCCTTGGGTTTCACTCCCCAGCATTGAAGTCAGAGCCTAGTATTCAGTAGGTGCTGAGTACATGCAGACAGATCTTATTGAGTGAATGAAGAACTTGCACTGTTGTCTAGGAATGTGCAGTGTGGTAGGGTCGATGAGATGTGTATAGCAAGGGCTGTCCATCAGAGGAACAAATGGTAAGTAAATGCTGCCAGGAAGTTTCCACGGGGCACAGGGAGACAGAGGATCTGGCACTGGCTGCAGGGGTTGTGATGGGCCTTGCTGAGCTGAGCCTTGGGAGATTAGCAGTGTTTTGCTGTCAGTGACGGTGAAAGGGATCCAAAAGGCTGAGAAACAAAGGTAAGCAGAGACCCCGAGACAGAACAGTGCTTAGCAGGGCTGAAGATGGCCTTAAATCCTGTGCTGATGGGTAGAACTTGGATCCTGAGCAGCAGGAAAGCCTCACCTACTCCTCCTCAGAGTGGCATGGTTGAAGGAAGATGTGGGAACAGTTTTTAAATTCAGTTCTAGACACAGTGATGGTGTGGCGATCAAGCTGTGCTTTGAGAAGATGTGCTACAGGATGAGCCTTTCAGCTAGGTGAAAGGAGCCCTAGCATGAGCTAGAGGTAAGGTGGGAGATGGGGCTGGCATGGGAGCCAGGCAGAAGGGGCATTGTGGAGGTGGGAGGCCTCAGAGCACCAGGGCCACCTGGGGGTGGGGACCCTGCTGACACTGCAGCTATGGATCTGAGTGGCTGGTGGGGTGAGGTGCAGAGCTCCAGAAGAGAAGCTGTTTTCAGGCAAGGACACCTATGAACTTGGTTTCAGCCCACCGGTTTGATTTGCTGAAAATATCTGCTCCCAGGTACCACTAGGATGGAATTTGTTTGACATCAGCCTTCTTGTGAGGTCAGTTTGTTGCTGTTGTTAGGCTGAGGAGCAGGGTTGGAGGACTGTTGACTGTGCAGAGCATATGGGCTCTGGGTAGAGAAGGGATGAGGCCCAGAACCAGGGGTACATCATCCTCCCCCATAAGCACTCAAAAATCAAGTGTGCTTTTCTGTTTCCAAAAATTATTATTATTATTTTTTTTAATTTAGGCTTGAAAATAGGCACATGGGTAACATTAACCAGTGACAAAGGTCTCTGACCTCTGGACAGGGAATGGAGAATTTAAGGGCTTTGCTGGCATTCCTGGATTGTTGTGTTTTCAAGAAACCACCTTCTGCCACCTTAAAACCAAAGGGTTCAACAGAATCCAAATGGAAACACAAGAGGGAGAAGCACAGATAAAGAGGCCAGCAGACTGGGACGAATGAATGGCCACCCAAACCAAGAGAGGAGTCAGTGGTGACTGAGTGAGAAGATGATGATGGTAGCCCAGGGGTTAAAAGGAGAGGAAAACTGGCAGGTTGGCCATGGAGGGAGCTTGGGAAATGGATGGATTTCAGCCTGGGAAATACCATATGTTGCCTTGTTAACTAGGAATTCTAGAAACTTCTAGATAAATTCACTGTACAACTGGATAGTTTTTCTTGGCCAACAGAGTTTAATTAGTTTAGTGTTTTATTACTGGAGATCATGTTCAGTTTTACATGAAGGTTTGCAGTGGAGGAATGCTATAAAATGTCAGGGCTCTGTTTATATTCGGTTCAGCAGGGAATAAACCATATTCAAGTGCCAGTATATTTCTCGCAGCCGGCACTTGGTGTTTCTTTGCTTTCTAAATGTTGATGTAGTGTTTCCATTGATGGTGCAACTGTGAAGAGAGATTTGAGCAGCATTTGAGGAAGGCAGATGTTGGTGCTCCCTGGAGCCCCGAGATCTGATTCTTGCTGCAGCTGTGCTCCTCACCAGCCAGTGGTGTGGTTTTGGGGCATGGCTCGCATCCTCCTTGTGCTGCCTCATTTTCTTTGCATATGAAGCGAGGTCAGATAATATCATCACTGAAATTATGTGATTCTAAGAGAGAAACTAGAAGATAATTTTTATTTATTTGTTTGCTTTTAATGTTTTTATAAAATTTATACTTGAAACATAACCCTGCGTTTGACATAACAGAAAAGTCTACCTCCCCACACTTAGCTTTTGGGGCTACTTGGGTTGGAGTCTTTGAATGGCAGCTGCTGGGATGACAGACTTGGGAAATCTCCACCACAGCCCCATCTTTCATGCCAGGAGTAGCTCCTGGCAGCAACTGTCCACCATTTAACTCACCGCTCTACTTGGCCTTGGAAGGTGGGCTTCCCGGTATTCTTTTTATTTTTCCACATAGTCCCATCTGGGCTTTCTGTCTGATCAACCAAGGACACTTTCATGGTATGTTGTAAAGAGAAGAAAACCGAGCCAGGCAGAGTGGCACATGCCTATAGTCCTAGCAACTTGGGAAATGGAGGCAGGAGGATTGCAAATTCAAGGCCAGCAGCAGCCTTGTAAATTAGCAACAACCTGTAAAAAGTAAAAAATGAACTGGGGGTATAGATCAATGGTAGAGCACTTGCAAAACATGGATGAGGCACCAGGTTCAAGCCCCAGCACTGCAAAAAAAAAAAAAAAAAAAAAAAAAAAAAAAAAAAAAAAAAAAAAAAAAAAAAAAAAAAAAAAAAAAAAAAAAAGGAGGAAGGAGGAGAAGGAACCAGACAACAGATTTGGAATGGGACATACCCAGGTTTGTATTCCAGTATTCTATTTAAACAAATATAATCATTTTATGGAGCTTAGTTTCCTCACCTGTACCCTGGTGGTAAGGGTGCCAATATCCCAGGACTGAGTGGACCATAGGGAAAGCATCATGCTCACTGTGGGGCATCAGCCACAAAATTTCCCCTACCTCATCTAGGTGAGGACCATGGACTCCTGTGCTGAGGCAGGGCCTCCCTCAGCGGAGAGGGTGTCTGGCTGTGCCACCTCAGGTAGAACATTTGGAAAATACTTCTGAGCATGTTGCCAATTTCAGGCACTGGGTCTCCTGGAATCATTCCATCTCAGCCTGCCTTCCTCCCCTCTGCACCAATGACTCCTTCCTCCTTGACGAATAGGAGAGGTGGTATAAAGAGGAGCAAGTTGAATAGAGGAGGAGGCTCTGGTGGGGGCCATGGTTCTCAGGAGGCCCTTGATAGAGTTGGTGTGGATGAGTCCATGCAGAAGACGGGTCTAGAGAGGACTGATGGGTCAAGAGGAGATTGAATAGAAAGACAGAATATGAAATTAAATGTGGCAGTCACAGTATTGTGCACTGGGGATTAGGGAGTATTTTGGGAATGCCAAATCATAAAAGTTAAGGTGTTTTGGGGACCTTTCCAGTTCCATCTGAGGCTATAGAATCAGATGAAATAAACAAAGATATCTTTTTTATGCAGGCACAAATTTCATTACTCTTGTGGTGATTTTGTTGAATGTGCTGCTGATAAGGATGTGGGTGGCTGTAAAGGAAATATTTTTCTTGGGGTGTGTAGTAAGCAGTGGATGAAATGAGGCCAGCAAGAGAGCGTATCTGGAGATTGTTCTGGGAGGGTAGGGGCAGCCCTCACGGTTTCTCTTTCCAGCACTATTCCGCTTGCAGGGCCCTATTTATTATGCAGCTTAACTTCTTGCTCTGCCACACTCTTTGGAAATTGGGATTGCCACCCACTTTCCCTGGGTGTGGGCTGAATGCAATGATTTAAGTGATACTGTTGCTTGGCAATTCTAGATAGCTAGTGTGCATGCACACAGAAGCAGAGGATCTGGTTTTCTAAAGGCCTCCAGCAAGTGACTGCCAGGAGACGGAGAAGAAAGGCCTGATAAGATATCCTGAGCTCTTGAAAGAGGCTAACCTAGTATCACTGTGACCCTCCGGAGCACCTCCGTGATTGACAGTGTCACTTGCACTCCCCAGTGCTGGGGTGCTGAGCAGCCCTGCACTTCTGCTGCAAAACTGGGCTCACCAGGAAAAGGACCAAGAGTCACCTATATCCCTTTAAAAAGCCTGATTTGGACAAATTCTTTGGCTACTATGTTCCCCAGGCAGTTTCCAGGGCTGGAAGTCCTGGCTGTGGCATCTCTCCAACCTGTGGCGAGCATGGTGATGCATTTGCATTGGGCGGCCATCATAAGTGTTGATCCTTGAATCTACCCAGAGTGCCTGAACTTGCAAGTCCTGCAGAAGCATGAACGAGCTGTATTCATTACTATGAGGGCAGCTAAAGGAGTTAGGAATTTTATTTTTCTTAAGGCTATGAGGTTTAACTGCTACACAGATAGTTACTTGAGAACCAACCTCTTCTTTAGTCTCTGTGTGTCCTCTATTTTCCCAAATGAAGTAGGATGAGAAAAATATAATTCCAAATTCTGGGACTAGTTTCAATAGCAAACTTTGAATAGATTTGAGCCTGGATGACCTGCATATTCTGATCTCAACTGAAAGAAGAGAGATGTCATAGGAGAATGCTCATCCAGATAATCTTGCTTTTTAGTCTCCCCTTGTTGGAGAACTCTTTCTGAAATCAGGGTGGGTGTGGAGGTGCCCTTGGCACTTGAGGCTACAGTACTTGCAACCTTCTCTGCGTTGCCTGGTGTAGGGACCTTCCTGGTATCTCCTTGCCTGGGTCTGGAGCACATGAGAGGTCTCTGCTGCTATGCTGACAGGTGTTTTGATGTGTGCTGCAGGACTCTTCCTCCAGCTTCCCCTTCCCTCAGCTTCACTGTGCTCTCAATCTTCCCCAGCAATTGTGGACAGAACAGTTCCTAGTAGCTACCTACTCATGCATTTACCACTGAGGCCACATTTTAGGGAAATGTGAGACCTGTTCCTTTGCTTAAATGCAGCATTTTTGCTCTTTATAAATTACCCTCAAAACTGCAATGAATAAAGATTTGGGAAGTCCTTGGGATTTAGAATCTCAAACTTTCAGGAAGAAATATCTCTTGACATCTTCTTTAACACTTAGTCCTTGAAGTTTTCATAACATCATGGGCCAGTCAGAATTTGGGTACATAACACTTTAGTGAATGCAAAAGGATAGTTTCTAAGGTAAAAACTTAATACCACTTCACACCTGTATAAGTTAGTCATATGATAACGTGGGCGAAAGAATTAATAAATGTATAGGTATACTTGTAAATTGATGCTGATTTTGTGCCTCTTTTAGCTTCCTCCCCCAAACTAGTAAAAGACATTTTGTTTTCATTCAGGTCAATATAATGCTCATTGTTGTTAGGTGCTGTGGAGTTGGGTCCGGCTCATAGCAACCTTACATACAACACAAGGAAACACTCCCTGATACTGTGCCATGCCCAGCACTATTGTCAGTGCTTCTCTGCTGTTCATTGGGTATTCAATGGCAGATTGTCTTAGGAATGGATTGCCAGGTCCTTCTCCCTAGCCTGCAGCACCTGGTATTCACAGGTGGTCTTCCATCTAGGGACTAACCAGGCCAACCCTGCTTAGCTTTCTAAATCAGGTGAGATTAGGTGCCAGGGTGCTATGGCTAGACATAATGCTCACTACTGCTTGACAACTCCCTGTGCATTGTTGTTGTTAGGTACTGTTGAGTCAGTATCTGACTTGTAACGACCCTATGTACAATAGGTGAAACACTATTGTTAGTGCTTCTCTGCTATTCATTGCAATGGTTGATTGTCTTGGGGAGTGGGCTGCCGAGTCCTTCTCCCAACCCTACAGCACCTGGTGCTCCCAGGTGGCCTCTCATCCAAGTACTAACCAGGCCCAGCCTTGCTTAGCTTCCAAGATCTGACAGGATCGGATGCCACAGTGTTACATCTGCAGGGCACTGTGTATTAGGCAATGTTATTTGCTTCACATGGTTCTCTTTAAATCTTGATAGCAATTCTATGATATAGACAATGTCGTTCTTGTCAGGTAAGCGGCCACAAACCTATAAACTCTATCAGACCTTTATTACAGAGAAGCTGCTGGGGCTACCTCTAACAAAGTAGGGAACGGCAGCCAGGAGAGGAAGGGAGGAGGGTTTTGTGGGCTCTAGGTGGAAGGGGAAAGGGATGATTGACATGTCACATTGGGACAAGTAGGAGGAGGGTGCATGGAGGGTTCTGATAGGTTGGAAGAGGGAAAGGGATGAGGAATAGGGACTATCAGTTGTTGGGCCAGGGCAGATTTTGAGTAAGGTTTTGCAGGGAGGTTTTGGCAGGCTTTTTGAGGACTAGGGCATAATGGGTAGAAGAAGGCACCAACTTACAGAAAGGTGCCATTTTGTAACAGGTCCTGCCTAACAATTCTCATTTTGCAGAAGTGCAAAATTGTTTGAGGAGGTTAAAAAACTTGCAAGTCTACAAAACCAGAAACTGACATAAATAGAATTTGAACTAAGTTTAGCAGACTTGGGAGATTTGTCCATTATGTTCCACTTGGTATCTCTTTTGCTCGGTGCCCTCTAGGATCCAGGCAGAGGATAAAAATAAAGTTAAGAACATACTAGTGGGGAATAAGATAGACATACAACCAAAGACAGTATAGGGACAATTGTGATAAATACCAGAAAAAATGTTAAAAAGAAAGTTCAAATAAGGTACTGTAGGGTTAAAGGAAGAGACTCAGATCATAACTACCAGCACTTGAGGTCATCAGGAGAAGACTGTTTCATAGAGGTAGTATGCTTGAAGTACGCCTTTTGGTACAGGCAGACTCTTACCTGGTTGGATAAAGGAAAGATTTGTGAGTGTTGATTACTGCCAACTAAACAGGTAAATAAATAAGATCTTAAAGAAACCATTAGATCCTATTAATGGGGATATGCATATTACATATGTGTTTGTATTGTGTGTGCCTGAATACACTCAGACTTACATTCTTTATAAATCCTTAAATTCTCTTCAAAAGCAAAAAGCTACTGATTTGAAATAGCAGTGTTGTTCAAACTATATTCCCTAGTTCTCCTGAGAACAAGAACACCTCTAAGCAATACTTACTATTAA
>VMDO01008755.1:80778-81912 GCA_007922755.1 Pedetes capensis
CAAATTGAATAAATAGAAACAGAGATAGTCTAGTTTGAGAGATAGAGAATGAAACTAGGCGTACACTGAAATCAAGGATTAGGCCTCAGAGGAGCTACACTGTGGCCAGCAGCGGGACCGCCGCCATTTCCCCATCACACAGACAGAGGATAGAATCCCAGAGACTTGGAGGGGATTTCGCACACACGCACCCATGGGCCCGGACCCAACACGGAATGCAACCTTGGCAGCACACTCTCACCATGCCTGCGGGACACAGACTGCAGTTCCTAGGGGAGTCACCGTGAGGGGGCCCACAAACGCCCTCCTTAGCGGCCGCGGAGCGAACGGGGAAGCCAGTGCCAGCGATCCGCATCTAGAGCTAAGACGTGGCTCCCCTCCCTTCTGTTGCGGCGGGGCAGGCCTACGGTCTCGAACTCCACAGAAAATTGGGCACACATATGCCCGGATCCCAGACACATCAGAGGTGAGCCCAAATCACCCCACTATGCTGCGGAGAGGTCTGGGGCTTATGGAGGCGGCTAAGTCGCGCGCGGCCGGGGAGCTCCTTTTTGGCGGAAACTGGCAGAGCAGTTCACCGCCAGCGGAGAAGTTCCGAGCGCGACTACAGCACAGGACAAGGTAGTGGGGACGAAATCTCTGATTTGGGGAATTGGTGCCCCATCTACGTGGGACAGGGAGAACTTCAGGGAAGACCCCACAGGTTCCACTGCCTCTCGAACAGTACAGTAGTCGCGAGTGTTTCGTGGAACAGTCTCTTTGGGCACTCGGGGCCCCAATTAAATCCAGATTGTTATGAAGAGCTTGGCTATATGGACCCAATGAGACCGATGGTTACTGCGGATTGTGTGGAAATACTACTGCCCTGAGCTCTATCGGGAACATTGCACCCTGCATTATAGAATCCCCCTGGTCGAACTGGGTGTAATAATTAGTTCAGACTCCATCCTCAAGATAATATGTTTTTACTGTTAACAGGGTCTTGAGCGTGCTTCCTTTGTGGAAACTGGACTGACACTCTGTGGCCCCAGCCCATACATTTTTTTGCTTTTTGAGATAGGCTCTTGTTGGGCTGCACAGATTTTGGGCTTGAGACCCTCCTGCCCCCATCCCGCAAGTCACAGGGATTCCAGG
>VMDO01008756.1:0-62992 GCA_007922755.1 Pedetes capensis
AGTCACCAGTGATTATCAGTATGTCTTGATTGCATGTTTGATCTATTTCAGATTGCAGAAGCTGATAGAAGTCTTCCCTTTCTTCATTTGTGGCCTTGGTGGTGGGTGCATAAATTTGAATAATAGTCATATTAACTGGCCTTCCTTGTAGGCGTATGGATATTATTCTATCACTGACAACATTGTATTTCATGACAGACCTTGAAATGTCTTTTTTGATGATGAATGCAACCCCATTTCTCTTTAGTTTATCATTCCCAGCATAGTAGACCATATGACTGTCTGACTTAAAATGGCCTATGCTGGTCCATTTTAGCTCGCTGATGCCTAGAATGTCAATGTTTATGTGCTCCATTTCTCTTTTAACAATTTCTAATTTGCCTAGATTCATACTAAGTACATTCTATGTTCCAATTATTAATGGATATTTACAGTTGTTTCTCCTTATTTTGAGTCGTGCCACATCAGCAAGTTGAGCACCCTGGGGCTTTACTCCATTTCTATCATCACAGTGGACTCTACTTGGAGGAGGCAACTCTTCCCCAGTAGTCTTTTGAGTGCCTTCCAACCTGGGGGCCTCATTTTCTGGCACTATCTCTGACAGTGTCTCTTTGCTATCCAAAGGGTTTTCAATGGCTAGTTGTTTCGGGAGTGGCTCGCCAGGTCCTACTCCCTAGTCTGTCTTAGTCTGGAAGCTCAGCTGAAAACCTGTCTACCATGGGTAACCTTGCTCATGTCCGAGGTTACAGTGGCAGAGCTCTCAGTCTCATCGCAGCACGCAAGCCCCCACAGTGCGGCAAACTAACAGACATATGTGGGCTAGAAAGTTTGGATGTAATCAAATCCCAAGTTACTAGCAGTTTAAAGCTCACTAAGCCCACTTCTATCTTGGAAATGTCACAGCAACCAGCCTAGAGTCTGGTATAAACTTCTGTTGGATGGATGAGTGAATGAATGGACACATGTAACTTCAGCTGTCTAGAACTCTCATTGGCACCTTGGTTACCTAGGTAGCACTATGCTGTGGGTGGGTTTTTTATGTGTGTTTGATGGCAGAATTTAGAGAGGGTTTGGGAGGAGAGATGTTGGGTTACATGAAGAGGGATTGGTTCTGTGACCAACAGTTCTGGATAGGGAGATTTGTTTAGTAGTCTGAGCTTGTAATAGTCAGGTGTCTGCTCTTGCCACAAAACTCAAGCTAAAAGAACAGATCAGGTAGGTAGGTAGAAAGGTTAAGCAGGCAAGCCAAGTTGGATTTTATTTTGGCTGTGTTTTGACAGAAGGGAAGAAGGATGCTTCTTCCCACCAGAAAAAGTTCCTTAAGAAAGTGGTTGTTTGTTTGCCTGATGTATGTGATTCTGCAGTTGTCCACATGGACTCAGCAAACAGCCTCCCAGAAGTGAGGCAACTGAGTTGACTTCATACCCCGAACTATTTCTAGTTTAGAGAGACCCAGGAACTGTTCAAGGTTAGGAACCTCAGGGCCAGTGAAATTGGAATGACAACTATTGTTTGAGCAGGAACATGTTAAAAAATACTCTGGGAAAATAGACTTTGAAGATGTGGTTTGTTTCTGCTTATAATAGAAAGAGTTCCTCTTCCTGTTCATGGGCATGACATGTGGATGGAAGTTCTCTCAATTAACCAGATAGTGGCTTTGGTGACCTGTACCAACATCATCTAATAAGCCTGACTGTATACCAGCAGAACCCAGATGTGGCCTGGTAAAAAGCATCTCAGCGATGTCATTTGGGAAACAAAAGAAAACAAGGACAGTTAATGCCTCTGAAGTCAAAGGGTCATGATGCTCCTCACTCAGCAGTCTTGATTCCAGCTGATGAGGAAATACTAAAAGAAAAATAATTCTTCATTTATATATTTACACACACACATGTATGTGTGTGTATTTACTTCTTCAGAGCACTTTTGTAACATCCATCTGAGACAAGTTTTACCCATCTGAGACAAGTTTTAAAACTTTGCTTTGATGACAAAAACTCCTTTATGGACATTTGTCTTTTCCCCAATGGCCTGAGTTAGCAGTCATCATTGCGTTCTTTATACACCTTGTTTATGGAAATGACACCATGTGAGAATGGAATGTTTTATGGCTGGTAATCTCTGCCTTGTTACATAGGATTTATGAGACAAGAGGGGCAGCTTTCAGCCCTGGCCTTGAGCCTGATGTTGATATTTTATACATTTTCCCTTCTTCCTTGTTAAGGAGTTGAGCGTTTACTTTACCTTGTATTATTTATTGATTTTCCTTTTCTTCTTCAATATTTGTTAAATTTTTAAAAATAGAGGAATGTTGCTCAACAACATCTTCTGTGATATGTGCATGGGTCTCTGTGTGTGTGTGTGCAAGTTGTGGCTATTTAGGACCACACAGGGGACAAATCCTAGTCACAAATAAACAAACAAAAAATTTCATTGCTTCTAAACACTTAACATATCTACAATGCAACTGAAGCAGGTTTGCACAAAGGGAGAGGCTACTTCCTACTATATGTACTGGCCACAGGTGTGAGGTTTCTGAACCTTCCCACTCAGTATTGAGTGGGAAGGTTCACAGACATTTTGCCTCCACTATCTTTCACTGAACTTCCTGTTGCTAAAAGGTTCTGTACGTGTCCAAAGACCATCACAGATCAGTCAGCATCCCTGAGCTTCTAGAGAAGAGGTTTATTTTCTGTTAGGGTAGCAGGTGGCTGGAGCTCAGTCTAGTGGACAAGAACATGGAACTGTTCAGGACATGCATCTTTGTAGAACATCTTTTAGATTTGGTGTGGTGAGATGGGGAAGAGACAGAAGAATGTGGAGAACTGCTGGGGTCCAGAACCTATTAGTTTGCCTTGACAGTCATTGTAGGGCCCCAAACTAACTATCAGCTGTGTGCAGAGTACTGTTTATCAGAGAGCTTCCACATCTATCACAACAGTCATAAAGCATGACGTTTTCCAGTTCTCAGTTTCTACATTGGTATATTGTCACTTCCACATTATAGATGAAGAGATTGAAATGCAGAGAAGTTGAGTAGCTGGCCAAGAGCAATTGTGGAAGACAATGGTAGAGTGTCGGCTCAGTCCTAGTCAAAACACAGCCTATAAAGTGGTGGCTTAGAGGATGGCATTTCAAGCCAACCCTCTCACCGCCCCCCACCCCTGAGCCCATAGTTGCCTCTTGCTAACGTGAGCATTAGTGGAGTCTCTGGGCCTCATTTACCTCCTAAACAGAATCACTAGTGAGAGTAGTTTCTATCTCCTACAGCTCATGAAATGACTGAATGAGCTAATAAATGTTGACCCCTAAGCAGAATGCCTGGTTCATAGTAAATTTATAATAAAAGTTAATTGATATTTTATTCTTTAATTTACATTATTATGCTCAAAGAGAATGTTTGAAAGTTACACAGTGTCCCAGGTGCCCCATGGTTCATTCTGGTAAAGTATATAGAATTTGTAGATTACCCTGAAGAAACTAAATGTTAATATTTTTCTATGATAGATAAGCTTAATATTAGGTGTATATGAGCTAAAAATTGTTTAATAAAAAGGAAATAGTAAAACTCACCAAATCTATTGTTACCTAGGGCAATAAAAATTAAAGAAATTTCTTTAAATTGCATTTGTAAACTTCTAAAGGTTATTAGGGTCTAGCTTTCCTTGCATACCCTTACAAAATTAATCCTGGTGGCATTCTACATTCGGAACAGTGACAATCCTAGCATTTCCCTCCACTTTCATAAAATTTTCTCCCTCTGCTCTACTACACACAATGTTTTAACCTTACAAATTTGGCATCATTTATCTTTAAAGAGGGCCTTAGGAAATTTCTCGGGGAAGTAAGGAGTAAAATAATTATCCCTTAGATTTGGATCATGCATCAATTAAGTTTTGCTGCACAGCCAAATGACCCAAAACTTAAAGGCTAATTTGTAAAGAATCACAGGCCACCCTTTGTAGATCCCAAAGTGGGCCATGCTGTTGCTGATCACTAGGTAATATACAGGGCTAGGGTTTAGTTCAGTTAGTAGAGTGCTGCTCTGTATTCTCCAAGGAGCCAGGTGTGATTCCCAGCACCACAAAAATGGGAGAAGGATGTGGTAATCCACTCCTGAAGCAATCCCCAAACAATCAGCCACTGAAAAACCAATAAGTTGCTATGAATAGGACCCAAATGGAAGGCACCTAACAACAATAATAACAGGTAGCATAGTAATGCTGCTATGTTAAAGAAAGCACAGCCCCTCTTTCTAATATTCTTTTTTTCTATTAGAAAAATGCCCCTGGATGTCAGTAATTCTCAACCTAAAATAGCTGCCTCAGACACAGTCAAACAGCCTTTTAGCTCTTTAGAATGCATTCATCACAGACTGGAGAAGTGACAGACATGTTCCTAAGAGGAAATCCCAAGACCAAAATATCATCTGTCACTTCTGACAGAAGATGGCATGTGTGCTGGGAGGGGAAACATAGCTGGAACAGGCCCTGTGAAGAAAGCTGCTCCTGGTCACCACTCATGGCTCGGTGCAGGAAGCAAGGCAAGGCATCTGGGGCCTTGCAGACAATGTGAAAAGTAGGAGCCCCCCATTCTGGCAAAGTCTGCTCTAAATGAGCTCCCAGCTTAGAGTAAATAATGAGTGAACATGACTGATGATGGGATTGGTCCTATATTTAACTGAATGGAGCTTTGAAATGGTACTAAGTGACCCCCACAGAACTTAGTAGTAGCTGGGCCATTAGCAAATACCGCTGTGGTGTCCAATCCCATCAGATCTCGGAAGCCAAGCAGGGTCAGGCCTGGTTAGTACTTGGATGGAAGACCATCTGCAAGCACCAGGTGTTGTAGGCTTGGGATAAGGACCAGGCAACCCACTCCTAAAAAACAATCAGCCATTGAAAACCTTGTGAATAGCAGAGAAGCACTGATGATAGTGTTTTGTCTGTTGTACCTAGAGTCACTATAAGTCAGATACCGACTTGAGAGCACCTAACAACAATAACAACACTCCCAGTGGGGAGAACAGCAGGTTAAGGAGAAGTGGTGAGTGGCCAAACCCAAATGATCTGTGCTTTGTAGCTCCTGAAAGGCATTCTAACTTGTCTTACATGTATTCCCCAGAATACACAGAGCTCTGCACTTCCAACTTCTGCAGATTCTATCAGTTGTACTCCCTTCCTGTCATCCTCAGGGCCCAGCCACTGCCTTACTTCCTGGCCTACTTCTCTGGCTCAGAATCTAACTGAGCTCCCTGTCTCCAGGTCTAACTCCTTCCTGTCAATCCCACCCTCTTTTGAAAATGCAATTGCAGCCATGTCACTGTCTCCCTGTTTTCCTTCAGATTCCACATGGTTCTCAGAATCAAATTCAGATGTCTGGCTATACCTTCCCCTATTTCTCTGCTCTCCCCACATCCACACATGTTGCTCTTCTTCCCACCCCAGGTCCCACTACACACCTTTGAAACAATCATTGGAAATTACTGTGGTTCCTTAAAATACGACAGGCTGCTTTCGGCTTCCAAGTTCTTGCACATATTGTTTCTTCTTCCAGGAAAATGCTCTCTCCACTCTCACGTCATCTAAGACTTACTCACCCTTCTAAATTCAGTTCAGGAGTCACCTCTTCCAAGAAATCCTTCTTGAACTTCCTAATCCAATATAGATGCTCCTCCTCTGCTCCTCTTGTGGCCTTGCTATGTTGCTTACAGCTTACCGTGTCTCTGCTACTGCTCTGTAAGACTGCGTTTTATTCAACTCTCCCAGTGTTAAGCATGAAACAAAAGCTGGCTAAAGGCTCCTTAATGAATGAATGAATATAAATATGGTTGAATGAATCAGGGA
The DNA here is from genome assembly GCA_007922755.1 of Pedetes capensis. Taxonomy (NCBI): domain Eukaryota; kingdom Metazoa; phylum Chordata; class Mammalia; order Rodentia; family Pedetidae; genus Pedetes; species Pedetes capensis. Next base: position 5,847 of record VMDO01008756.1, read on the forward strand.
GTTATCTGCACTTGGCTCTTTTTTAACACTGTGTGATCCAGAGCTCTCTCTTGGGAATGACAAGTTTATTAATTTATTGTCACCTGCAATTATCTGCTATTTTATACCTCTTAGGCTTATCCAGGACATTCTACTTCCCATTTAGACACATGAACAGACTTGTCCCCAACAAATAAAGCATGTAACTTCTCCAATATTTCCCTTTCCTTCTTTCCCCTTAAGATGTCCATCCTTTCACTGCCCAAAGGGAGAGAAAACTGACAGACAATTTCATTTACAACACAGCAGAAACAGCTAAAAAGGATAATCCCTTATAATTAGGTAACAGTTTAAAGTTTATAAACCTCTCACCTTCACTGCTTCTCTCTTTCTAACTACTATGAGATAGGCCACACAGATACTCTCATTTCATACCTGAGAAAACTCCAATTCACAAAAGTTTTGCAACTTTGCCAGAATCACCTGAGTAATGATAGTAGGATGTTAACTTGGACTCTTTAAAAAATATATTTTCCCATTTTGTTTTTCAAAAGATGATGCTTAGCTGGAAATCTAAACCTTAAACCTAAAAGGAAAGTATTACTAAATGTAGAGATGGACTATAGGCAAAAAGACTTCTCTATCACCACAAAATAAAACTATTTAACCTGGCATTGCTCCCCCACACCCCATCATTCCTTTGGCTGACCATATTTGGTTGGAGGTAACATAGGAAGAGATTATAGGTTCTCTGGTTCCATATCTAGGGAGACTTATTCTATAAGCAACATTCACAGAATGAGAGGGCTTGGAAATTCTTTACAAAATCTCAATAATATGTTGATGCCCAATGTCCATGTCCTGCTCATCACAAATGGACTTCTACCAGAACTTCAGCCAAGTACATGACATGGTAGCCTCCTGAACAAATCTGCTGAGAGGACACCCTGCCCCTCAGGTCAAGTGTGTGTATGGCTGTATCTGGGGTTATTGTACGGGAATGAGTGGAGGAAGGAGGAGAAAAGAAACAGGAAGGAGCAACAGAAAAACTCTAAGAAAAGAATTGGCAAGGAGAACCAGACTATAATGATTTATCCTGAGGCAAAAGTGTACGATTGCATAGAGGATCACCCATGTCTATGAAAAGTCTGTGAGCTCCTTGAGGGCAGGGAATATGATGAATCCTTCCTCTGCTACCCTTTATCACATCCCTACCCCATGTTCCACCATCTCTGCCAGCACCTCAATACCCATAATCATTTACTTATTCATCACCTCTACTCCCTACCCCATCTCATTCTGAAAAGGAATTTAAGCCATTTCTATGAATGATTATTTTAAAAACCAAGGTGGATGATTTTTTAATTCTAGGATCTAATGCCTTTATAAGTGAGTATGACATGCCTGAAGAAAAAGGCAGTGGTTACGTCTCATACATTCTGTGTGTTCATTGTTCTCGTTGTTTGCTTGCTAAAATTTCCTTCCCTTTTGCAGATTAAGCTCTCAGGAAGCAGACTTTAAGATCAAATTTAGTGTGCAGGATGTATATTGGGAAATATCCTTGAATGACATCATGGAAAGGGGGAAGCAGGGGAGAGGGAGAGTTGTGCTATGATGGTCTCCCAAACAACAACCTCAGCCTGCCCCATCAGGGAGCTATAGAGCTGAAATGACCCACCAGTTATTCTACCTTGGGCTTAAATGACAGGGCCTTCAGTTCATTGATTCTATCCAACATTGAAGATAGATTTTCTCAGAAACTGTACTACCTTGAGCAGGGTGACTTTATGAAGCTCAGGCAATCTCTGAAGAGGCTGGCAATTAAAGGCTATCTGCTCACAACTCTCATTACCACTAAAGGAACAACTCACTGCCTAAGGAAATCTGGAGGGCATACATCTACATTCAGAGTAGTCCACCCCTTTCATCATTTGCATCAACTTTTGCATATGCCTTTGGGGAATAGCTTCCCTAGGATTTCAGTGGGATTCCTATCCTGTTTAAAACTTAGAAGGGACAGTTAGAGACAAGTCTAAGACTAGGGTAAGAGAAGTGAAGGAACAAAGGTATAAAATTTAAGGAGGTGCTTGCATGAGAATAAGCGGCTCCCTAAAATTTGCATTTTTGGTGCTGCACTCTTTATATATTGAACAGCTTAGTAGATTTATAATTCACATATCGTGAATCCAAACTTTTAAAGTATATTATGATTTTCAGAGGTTTTTGTTTTTTTGTCTTTATGTGGACATGTTTTTGTTTTGCATAGACCTAAGAGTAGAATTTGTTGTGAAACACACAAATACTTTTGCATAATCAATAAAACATAGACAGATATCTTTTCAGTATTCGGTGCTTTCAGCTAATATCCATCTGACATTAGAAATGGAATACCAGAGCATTTATTATACTCATGAGTAATCAGTACACGGACCAGAAGGCTTTCATTCGAACAGAACAAGGAAATACTGCCTGATTTAAAGTTAGGAAAGGTGTGTGTCAGGGCTATATCCTTTCACTATACTTCTTCAATCTCTATCTTGAGCAAATAATCTGAGAAGCTGGACTTTATGAAGAACACAGCATCAGGATTGGAGGAAGACTCATTAACAACCTGCCTTATGAGGATGATACAACTCTGCTGAAAGTAAACAGGATTTGAAACATTTACTGATAAAGATCAAAGAACATAGCCCTCAGTATGGATTGTGCCTCAATATCAAAAAACAAAAATCCTTAAAACTGGATCAGTAGCAACTGATAAGCAGAAAATAGTTTGAGGTTGTCCAAGATTTTGCTTTAGTTGATTCTACAATCAACACCCACAGAAGCAACACTCAAGAAATCAAAAGATGCATTGCACTGGGAAAAGCTATTGCAAAAGGCCTCTTTAAAGTGTTGAAAAGCAAAGATGTCACATTGAAGATGAAAGTGCACCTGACTCATGCCATGGTATTTTCAATTGCATCATATGCTTAAGAAAGCTGGATGCTGAAAATGGAGACAGGAGAATTGATGCTTGCCGGGTCCAGATCCACTCATGATGGGTAGACAGAGTCCCCACATGAGGAAGAGTATCTTCAATAAAGGCATTGGAAGGAAAATCCACCGAAAGGAGAGGAGTACTCCTAGCCTCGGAGGGAAAGTCTGCCGAGAAGGGAATAGTACCTCCAAAAAGGTCTCTTCATGGAAAAAGACTTGGAACCCCATCTTTTCTTAAATTTTAATCGGTCACTATTATAGATTTCTAGCAATATTAATGAAAAATAATCTTCTGGCTCTATGGGCTATGCTAATTCAGATTGGGAGTTGACAAGCCTCCGGCTTTCTTGAACGGAAATCCCTGAACGACTTCCAACAGCGTAAACTCCTTAAACAAAAACTTTTGTACCAACAGCTCTACAGCAAGCTAAAGCACCCATTCTTCATATCAACAGATTCAATGGGGTGACACACAGGTGTTAGTTAACAGCCCTAAATTCCTGCATAAAGATTAAGAATAGTCAATTGTTATAGGAAATGCAGATGCTCAGGTCATCTTGGTTTATTTCTTTAAAATAATCACACTTTGTCTCTGAGTTCCTCTTCCACTTTGATTGATTACCACCTGACACTCATGTGACAATTGATCAGGTGATTCCATCAATGCAACAAACTTCCTTGTCTTTTTCTGACCTTTCATAAGATTTAATGAATGGTAATTCTGTATAAAAAGCCTGGATAATCTGGAAATAAACGGAACAAGATCACACTGCCTCCAAGCTGCTGTGTTTGTTACCCACCAGCAACTCTTCATCCACCTTCGGGAGACCCTGGATTCTATCTAGGCTGCAGCTGGTCTGAGGCAGATGCTTTTGAATTATGGTGCTAGAGCAGAATATGGACTGTGAAAAGAACTAATAAATCTGTCCTAGAAGTGTGACCAGAATGCTCCTTGGAAGCAGGGATGGCTAGACTATGTCTTACATATTTTGGACAGGTTGTCAGGAGGGACCAATCCCTTGAGAGAGTGGCAAGTCAAGGAAAAAATGGAGGATCCTCAACTAAATTAATTGACACTGTGACTGCAACAATGGGATTAAACATACAAAAGTCGATGTGTGTGGCACAGTGTCTTGGAGTATTTTGTTCTCTTGTACATAGGGTCACTATGAGTGGGACCAACTCAGTGGCACCTAACAAAAGTAGAATGTCTGGATCATAAAGTCACTATAAGTATAGCTTTTTAAGGAACTACCAAACTGCTTTCCAAAATGGGCACATCATTTGACATTCTTCAAAACAGTGTATAAGAATTATTGGCCACTTGTCTTCCTTAGGGAGATTTCTATTTCAAGACTTTTCTATTTTTATAATTGTATTGTTTTTCCTTTTATTGTCAAGTCTTAAAAGACTTTGACATTTTCTAGATATTAGATTCTCATCAGATATATGATGTGCAAATATTCTTACCATTCTATGGGTTATCTTTTCATTTTCTTCATGATGCCCTTTGAAACACAAAAAGGTTTAATTTTGATGAAGCCCAATTTGCTACTTTTTTGCTTTTGTGGCTTTTGTTTGGGTGTCATAGGTAAGGTCATGATAATTGATACTTATGTTTTCTTCTAATAGTTTTATGGTTTTAGCTCTTGTATTTAGACTTTGTCTCCATTCTAAGGTAATTTTTGTATGAAAGTAATGCTGGCTGTGGTACCTGAGACCACTGCAATTGGTCTCACAAGCATAACTAACAGTAATCATCTCCCTGCTATATTATCCACCTTCCTTTCACCCTTGGGCACTTTCTCTGCTGTTCCCAGTGATTTACTTGGTGGTATCATGTGGATCTTCATCCTTGAGTGGTATGAATTCCTGGTCATATGCCTCTCTCAGGCTGCTTTCTGTATTTATCCATTTACCATTACAACTAGACAATAGAACTAACAGAAGCCCAAATAGATTACCTGAACACCAAATAGATTCTTTAGGTAAAAGCTACTATATTTTCTTTTAGATAAAGGTCAATCACCCCTGCCAAGATCACACCACTTCTTGCCTGTTGGTACTGAACACAAGAAACTCTAAGTCACCCAGTGATAGGCATAATTTATAATTCAATAGGACTTTTGCTATATCATTTGATGAAAGTGTTTCCCATTTGGGGACAAAGACCTCTAAGCCTGCAGATCACAGAAACACAATTCCTCAAGTAGGTCATTGGGAGTGCTGATAACTGGGGCATTGTGCCACTCCTTGGTTCCCAGACTTATATATTCTTACTAATAACAACATAACACAGTATGAGGGGCTTGATTACTATATAATTGGTCTCCTGTTCTGGTATGATGCTATATAAATCCTAGCCCTGTGGATCAAACATTGTAAAGCAGTGGTGTTGGCTAAGGTCCTGCAGGCAGGAAAGGAAAATTTGTTGGAAAAAATGATTCCCCTTTCCAGGAAACAATGGACCCAATACTGTCAGGTTTACATTAAGTGTCCAGTTAGTCCTCTTAAGCGATGATGGCATATTGGGGGCTAAGCATTTGTTTTCTTTGTGGGAGCGTGTACATTCAGTGGTGGTAGTAGCTGGGTTTGTTCTGAAAGGGAGAAGCCATTGCATAAACTTTCAGGCTTCTGATTATTATTCATTTCTTTCACTGTGATAACTTCATTGTGTGATCATTGGCTCAGCATTGGATTGACAAATAGAAAAAGCTAGTTGACATCAACTTGCCAAGTTACTTTTGTCTACTTGGTTCTTTAGTTTTTTCCATGATGCGTACACTCTGGTAGGAATTAAATGTGATTTTTAAAAATCTTCAAATTTTGTGACTATCCCATATGTTTATTTACATACCTTAAACCCCCATTTTCCTGATTTCTACCATCAATGTTTTTTACTTTCAGACTCTGAATTAGTCATCAGATAATTCTCTTGCTCATGAATCCATATAAATTCTAACCTTGTGCCTCTTTTCTGTCCACAGTAAGTATATTACTGCCTGAAGCTGTGTGTACTGGGGAGGATTTTCTTGCTACAGTCTTTCAAGTCCATCCCTGAGGGAACATGAAGTACAACTGTTACCCATTTTCAGCATACATCCACATAGAGAACCGACCAACTCTCAAGTTATTGTCTCAGTTATTCCCTCTTTCTGTGAGCTAGTTGTAAGGTCCATAGGCTGAATGCGTGAACTGAAAGACACCACTGGTATAAGAGTGGTAAGTGACATCATATCTGGCTACCTATACATGCTGCTTGCACGTGACCTTTCTCGTTCCTGTACTTGGTCACAGATGTGCAGTATAATGGTTTGAATATAAAATGTTTCTCAAAGGTTGTGTGCTTTCATGCTTGATCCCCAGCTGGTGACACTGTTTGTGGAGGTCATGGAACTTTGGGAGGCAGGACTCAGCTTTACAGAAGTGGCCACTGGAGGTGGGCCTATGGAGGGTATTTTTTACCTTGGACCCATGATTCTGAGAAGCTCTCTGCTTCCTGCTCCATGATGCCATGAGGTTGTCTGCCTTGGGCCCAGCCACCTACCTAGATGTCTGCCCTTTCACTATGTCTTGATGCCATTTGGACTGATCCTTTAACTTTGAGATCCCAATAAGCCTTTTCTTCCATAAGTTTGGGTTGGCTTTTCTGCTACAGCAATGATAACTACTAATACATAAAATGTACAACTACATTTTATGATGAATTTTATTGCTAACTCTTCCCAATTTTATAATTTGATGTTGCTGTTGTTAGGTGCTGTCAATTTGTTGGGTTTGACTCATAGCAACCCTCATAGGGTTTTCAAGCCCGATTGTTTCAGGATTGCTTCAGGAGTGGATTGCCATGTCCTTCTACCATTTTTCTGGTACTGGGAATTGAACTCAGGTCCTCAGAGAATGCAGAGCAGCACTCTACCAACTGAGCCAAACCCCACCTCCAATTTAGACCTCACCAAATCAAGATTCTGAGAAGTCTAGACTCATGATCACTTGGTATTTCATGATCTTTGTCTCTCTTCTATCTCTACTGAGGCCCAATAGGATGTCAGGTGTTGTTTTTAAAAGGAATATAATTCTTCATTGTAGGTATCAAGGCTTTTCTCCAGAATCCCAAGAGACCCTGTGATTCTCATCCTGGAGCTTGCCATAAGCTGCAGACTACAAAGAGGTTCTCATTTCTACGTACAACGTAAATCCATAACACTGTAAAATCTACTGTGTGACATGATCCAAGTGGCAGGCTAACTTGTTCCATAGCCTGGACCTGCTGAAGAGCCACTGCTGTTCTAAGCCTCATTCAAACCTGGCAGTCTTTTGTATCACCTGACATGTGAGATGAAGCAGTATTCCTAGTAAAATAATCTGCTGAAAGGCCTACAGGCCTTGTTCTTTATTCTCTGTGATGAGAAAAGCAAGATGTAATTATTTGCCTTTATTTTGGGAGGGATGTCCCAGAATGCCCCAAATAACTGAACTACAAATTTTACTGATGTTTCTGTCTGTTTTATTTCTACTCTCTTGAGAGCAGATATCTCACCAAGGCTTCCACCATGCTCATCACTTCTCATTTGTCCAACTAGATTAGCATAATGTCTTTGGTTTAGCCTATCAATATGATGTTCCTTGGGATGTCCAGATGGCCTGAATCTCTTTGGACGATATGATGACAGAAGATGAAAGAACTGACATAGCTCTAGGGTTGTAGAAGGGATGCAAATATATTTTGTTGTCCAATTCGTGAGAATGAAAACTGTTTCTGATCCTCTTTTCCAACAGGCATAGGAAACTACAAATTTGCCAAATTAATGGCTACATCCCATGTACCTGAGGCCATGCTAATAGTCTTTAACAAGAAACACTTTGTCTGACATAGCAGATGCTCTAGGAACTACAACCTGGTTGAATTTGTGGTGGGATCAGTCTGATTTTTACTACAGGGAAATCAAGATATGATAGGAACCACCATTCCTGATTCCTTTAGATATATAACAGTAGCATTAACTTCTGTTACTTTTCCTACTCCTGAAATGCAATATTGTTTTTTGGTTTAATATCTTGCCCAGGGGTAAGAAAGTTTAGGAAACTTGCATTTCATCTTGCCCAGCTTTTACCTGACAGGCCAAAGACCCAAAAGTGGAGGTTGCACCAATTATCAAGTCTTTTTAGCTCACTTATACTTTTAGGGATGGCGGAAATTATCAGAAATGGATCACAAACCCAAAAAACCCACAAGCTGGACCTCGTCATGATCCATATTTTTATCTGAGCCCTGTATATTCCTGTCTTAACAGAGAGACCACCCAAATATTTCACATCTTTGGATATCAATGTCAACTCCACCACTGTGTCCAACAGTTCTTGACATATTTGGGTATTCCTCTTTCACAATGTCCTGGGTAGACTGCTATATATCTCTTCGGGGCAGGACTGGAGGGATCATTAATGAATATTTTTGCCATGGCACTGTAGAGGCTTGCTTCTCAATGGCCATGTCTTCTCTTCAGTCAATGGGTTCAGGATTAAAAAACTAACTCAAGACCATAAAGTGGGCAAAGAACACTGATTTTTATTGGGATGACTGCTTCAACCTCCTGACCATCCATCCTTGATTTTTTCTGATGATGCAGGTTGGATAATACCTTTGTTGAATGCACGTATATTTAGCTCCTAGGGACATCCCAGTCTGTTAACAATTCATAACTCTGCAGATCACATCTTCTTGACTGTCATGACAACCTTGCTGCTTTTTATGAAAATTATATCCCTCTGACTGCTGAGTGCTGCCACCTGGCCTTGATTGTTTTGATAATCCTCTCATCCCACTGCCATCAGAGAGCTTTGTTCTGAGATATTCTGAGATGTTCTCCAATCATTATCTCTGAACAGGAGAGCCATTGCTGAACTTCTTGATGCTGGTCACCTTTCATCAGAGCTTTCCTTATGGCCTTGGCAAATTATATGCTTTTCAGGCCCAACACACTTCTGGCTGCTAGATACAGGTCTAGTGGCCAGAAGGGAAGATGGAACAGATAGGGAGGGGATCACAGGTTATTTCTCAGGTAGGAAATCACTACATTTTTTTCAAGGTTTTTATAGGGATGGGAGAGCCATTTCTTCAGACGCAAAGGGTTCAGATAAATATAGAAACTCAAGATTGTTGGAGTCATAACCTAAATGTCCCTGTCCTATGTGTGAGTATGTTCCTCTTTCCTAGCAAGAGTTCTGACCTTAGCATGGCAGACTTGCCTTGGGTAGAAGTTCAACTCTCTTTGGAGCTCAGTTACTTCACTATTAGGTCCTAGTTTAGCTCTACAGTTTTTTCTACCCTCCTACTACATGAGATGAGAGCTGCTTTGTAGTCTGCCAACAAGGTCTTCTGGATTTCACACTTGGTTTTGCAATTTCTTGTGAATTATTCTCTTTCCTTGTCTGTTTTCATGTGCATGAATCAGTAAACTTTTTCTTTATAGGATAATATAGTAAACATTAGGCTTTGAGGCCATTGAGCATCACAACTATTTGACTTGCCTTTGCCAAAGCAGCTATAACACTATGTACATGATTGGATATGGCTGTGTTCCAACTATACTTTTAAAAACTTTAAAAAAACAGGTACGGGGCAGAGTTTGACTCCTAGTTTAGTGCACCCGTTAAGCTTAGCAATCACCCCTCAATTTCATCATTCTTTTAGTTATAATTTCTCCCACATGTCTCACTTAATACATAACATCATCAGCCAGTAGATTCCCTTCCACTGGTTTGCCATTTAACCCTGGTGAAAGTTTTAATAGTTGAACTTTCACCTGTGCCAGGAAGTAACTATCTGTGTAGTCAGTGGTAGGGACCTGTTGGATAGTAACACCCACTTTCTTGGACTACTTTTTTTGGGGGGGGGTACTGGGGGTTTGAACCCAGGGCCTCATGTTTACATGCTCTGCAAGTGCTGGACCACTGAGCTGCACCCCCAGTCCATTTTTTTACTTTTGAGATAGAGTCTCACTAAGTTACAGACTTCCTCTGGTCTTGAACTTGCGATCCTCCTGCCTCTGCCTCCCGAGCCACTGGGATTACAGGCATGTGCCACTGTGCCTGGCTTATTCTTGAACTACTGTTAGCACCAAGTGTTCCGGGTTGAGTTCACCACAAGGCTGACTGACATGGAGGTTGGTGTGGAGGACGCTCATTAGGGAAGAACCTGTCGGAGGGAAACCAAACAAGGTTGGGTAGTGGAAGAGGTGGAGCTGCAGTACAAACCCAAACAACAGCCACCATCCCCCAGGGAGCTTGGAGGACAAAAGTGTCCAGCAGTGTGGCCCTGCACAGGGCTGAAGTATCCGAGCCTTTTTTTTCCTCCCACCTCAATCAGTCATTAGATGTACGTCATCTCAGAAAGTTGTGGCCTTGGACAAGGTGCTCTCTACAGCTGATGCAACCCTTGAGTGAACAGAGAGCTGAAGACTGCCTGTAGATTGTACTCCTTACAGCTGGGGCAACAAGAACCTCGGTGAAGCGTGACTTGTTAGATGCCGTGGAGTCAGTATCTGACTCATAGCGATCCTATGTACAACAGACAAAACATTATTGTCAATGCTCCTCTGCTGTTCATAGGATTTTCAATGGCGGATTGATTTTTGGGAGTGGGTTGCCAGGTCCTTCCCCCAAGCCTATAGCACCTGGTGTTCCCAGGTGGTCTCCCATCCAAGTACTAATCAGGCCCAACCCTGCTTAGCTTCCAAGATCTGATGGGATCGGATGCCACAGGGCTATGGCTGCAGGTGAAGGGAGATTAGGAAGTTCATTTCGAAGTCCATTTCACCCTCCAACCTTGGCCCTCTTCCCTGCCAATCTCCACCTCCTGGCTTCACCTTTCTGTGTTGGTGTCTTTCTCAAGCTTCTTTACCAATTCTGGCCACAGCACCTTTCTCATTTCTCAGGACGTTTCCCAATGTCTGTGCCCCATCCCCCTTTCTTCCTTTGCTGCCTGGTACTCAACGGTTGCATCTGGCTCTCACCACTGATTTTCCACTTCTCTCAGAATCGAGCCTTTCTTAATGCAGGGTTGCAGTGCGCTCACCACTGATGTCTCTGCTCCTGCTCCTTTTGTGTTTCTGAGCATGGTGAGTGGGTAAGCACCTATGGAAGGGTTTGAACAATATTTATGTTTGCCTTCAAAAAGCAAATAATTACAGATTTATTGGGGGTGGTAGCAAAAACCAACAGATAAATAAACTCAAAGCTTCTGTGTAAATGTTCAGACAGTTGACAAAATTGTCTCCTGGTGAGTGAGACCAGCAGAGCTATCCAGAGATAAGTAGGCTGCCTGTAGCCCAGGCTAATTTGTCCAGGGCCCTGGGGCAAGTCTTTCCTGCTCTATTTCCCTCTCCTGTCAACCCATCTGTATCCTGAGAAGCAAAGCCTTTTCCCTCCTATTCTGTCCCCTAGGAGATTTATGACCATTAGAAATGCAAGTTCTTTTGAGAAGGTAGTAAACAAGTCACATTATGTTGAAGAAATAGAAAATATTGTACAGGGAGTAGGAAGGGGTATTCAGGAAAAAACTATAAAAGATGGCTAAGTTCAAAATACATAGGAAACAAAACAAAGTAAATGAAAAAATAAAATAGTGAAAACAGAATGGTTGAGAATTTATGGGCAAAATAAAAAGAACATGAAAGAAAGAAAAGGAAGAAGAAGAGGGAACAAGATGAGCGAAGATCAGTGTGAGCTCAAAACTTCCAGAACAGCACATTCTCCTTAACAAACCATATCACACCCAGACTTAGTCCAGAGCTCAGCATGGAAAGAAAACTGGCATTGCAGAAAGTAGAGGTGGGATTTACTCAACCACAACCCTTCTGTGTTCCTTGATTATTTTTCTAATACAACTGGTTGGATGGGATTTAATTCTTTCTAGAGTCCAGAATGGGAGAAGGATGTGGCAATCCACTCCCAATGCAATCTCAAAACAATTAGCTATGGAAAACCTTATGAGGGTCGCTATGAGTCAGACCCAACTCGGCAGCACCTAACAATAACAACAAGAATCCAGAAGGATAATCTAAAATATGGTTAGAAAGACCAGAAAAAGGTCTAGCTTCTAATGAAGTTTAAACCCAGTGATCCAAGAGATTGTACATGCGGATCCAGGTTGGTAACCCTTGTCTCCCTCCTACTCACCTCACCATCTGAGTTTATGCTGGGAAACTCAACCATTATCAGAAATCCTTTTAACAGTTGGGAGGAAGTTTCATATTACCTTTGTCTGCAGATTTAGTACTCAAGAAATGCTATAGGAAATTTAAGATAGTGAGTATTATTTTAAAAATATAGCTTTATTTTGCTCTACTCCCCTGCCAGCAGTAAAGTGGAGTCCTTAAATAGGCCTGGTAAACACAGATTACAAATGCAAACATCCAGGAAAAGCAGACATTTAAGCACCCCACCTGCTGAACAAACCAGTTGCCAAGGACCTCTGAAGCACACGTTAGAAACAAGCCCTGGTCTTTATGTTCACTTTGCTTCAATTATACAGGTAACATATGTCCAGTCAATCGTCTTCACCTTTAACAGTAGTTACTGCTCCCTCAGTGCTTACCCTCTTCTTCCCTTTGTCTTGTGTGACAGTCTTAGCGCTCCAGAGTGGAATCATTTATTTGACACAGAGGACAGAATTAAATTTGGTTTTCTATAGAATCCCTCAACCCACTCTCAAAAATCAATCTGCCATTGAAAACCCTATGAACAGCAGAGAAGCACTGACAATAGTGTTTCATGTGTTGTACGCAGGGTTGCTATGAGTCGGATACCAACTCGATGGCACCTAACAACAACAACATAGAATCCCTCATATCAGTAGCTCAGAGTGCTGAAAAAAGACAACGCTATGCACCGTGGTGAGCAGGAGCAGGGTTGGAAGCCCCATTTCTCTGCATTTCCTTGGGCCGAGAAGCCTCCTTGGCCTGCTGTGCCAGTTGTTGGGGATCTGCACAAACCACTATAAGATGCATACTGAGCACCAAATGATCTTCAGATGGAGGAACTTGCTGTCCTTTCTTGACACTCCCTGGAAATCACCAAGTCGGTTGACCGCTGTCTTACTTCAGTTACTAGGTCTCTGAAGTTTATGAGTGTATGCGAGGGGTGGTGGAAATGGGGTCTTTAAAACTCTGACAAGAAGGAAAATAGAATGCGGAAGTCCTAAGGGAGTTGGATACTGGAAAGCTATGTTAACCGCTCACCTTATTAAATGCCTATTATGTGCTTGGCAGTTTACCTAAACCATCTCTAGACAAGATATGAAACTCAAACCAAAGCTGAGTTCACATTTTAGCTGCACTTCTTACCAGTTGTATGATCTCTGACAAATTAACCTGTATATACTTTGATTATCTCATTGGTTAAACCTGAATAATAGAACCTAGGTCACAAAATAATGGAAGAGAATTAATTAGGCAGCACTTTGAGTAATAAGTGGGAAATGTTTACTGTTTGGCTACCATTATTATTATCACCCTCAAACTAACTCTGCAACCCATGTGCTTTTAACATGAAGCAACCAAGTCCCCAGAATTTAAATAACTAGTTTAAGGACATACAGCAATAAAGAGCAGACCTGGGATTGGAGCCCAGCTCTACACGATTCTTTCCACTGTGGAATGATGTGTCAGAGCCCCCAAGATAGTATCCATGGCAACTGCAGAATGACTTTGGGGGGAGTCTTTCTCACTACCCATTCAACTTCCAGTATAAACACCTTTATCTCCCATTCCTGCCTACTCAGAGCTTTGCTTAGCTCATTGCACTGACCTCCAAAGGTTCTATTGTGATCCAGTGAGGAAGACATACCAGTCAACACTGAGTAATGGACATGTATCTATCTTCAAATAAGAGAGTTTTTGACATTGAAAGGAGATCTGTGGGATATATGCTCAGTGATCACTTTATCCCTGGCCACCATCCTCTTCTGAGCCACTTTTATTAGTCATTCATTTGACTGTTTGTTGTGCACATTTCACCTGTCAAGCTCTATTCTAATGTTGGAGTATGTGGCAGTGAGCAAGAAAGACAAGGTCCCTGCCTTGATGCTAGCAGGAATCATTGTAAAAATATTAGAGTTGAATATCAAGACAGAAAGGAACCTTAGAGATCATCTTGCCAACATCAGACCACCTAAAAATGTCTTAAATAAAAAAGACTTAATTATAATAATTGAAGACATGTGCAGTTGAAGTAATTACATGAGTTAAGTGAGAAAGAAGGAAGGGTCAGAGATTTTAATAGCAGCATGGTAGATGGATTTAGCTAATTAGATAAGACATCCTTTGTGCATTAATCACTCCAACATGGGTTTGTTAGTCACAGAACTTGCCACACTCACCATACATTCTATGGAAAACTTCCTGCAGCTTCTCCTAAGGGAAACAGCCCTGGATTGTTTCATAAACAAGTGGTCACTGGTGGGACAACATAGAAATCTGACCCAAATGGGGTCAGATTATATGGCAGTCACCAGCCATCTGATAGCCTGTTAAGAAAAGCTCTGAGGTGGGCACAGTGGCTCACACCTATAATAGTCCTGGCAACTCAGTGGGCAGAGGTAGGAGGATCACAGTTTCAAGGCCAGAGATGCCTGCATAACTTAGTGAGACCCTGTCTCAAAATAAATAAAATATGGGCTGGTGGCACAGCCCAAGTAGAGCACTTGCAAAGTATGTGTGTGGCCCTGGGTTCAACACCCAATTACCACATACACACACATAAAAAAAAAAAACTCCATACAATTATCCAATATGTTTCTCCAGAGTCACAACATGGGTAAATTGATAGAACATGTTGCTAGTAATAGCTTTAATACAGGAACTTGTTAGTTACCAAAATGATCAATGAAGCAGGTACTGTTATTTTCTCTGTTTTATACATGAAGAAATTGAGATCAGTAAAGGTTAAATAACTTGCACATCTAATAAGAAATAGCACTAGTATTTGAAACCAGATATTATAACTCTAGAATCTATGCTCTTTGTCACCCTGCACAAAGGGAAGCATGCACAGAAAGTAGCAGAGTCTCATCAATGGTGTCAGAGTATAGATCTACTGATTTTTGTTCCTATAGAACAACAAAGGTGACACTAGTGCTCAGCAGTATGTGGGAACACAGATAATAGATGCTCTCAGATTCCCATGGGTATACTGTCTTCTCTATTGCCATGTCTGTCTTTTAAGAAATGTTTACTACTTATATAACTTGAGCAAGTTTCTTGTAGCCCAGGACTTAATGTTCCTTTTCCTTATAGATAAAATTCTAGAATTGCAGAATATGTACGTTATGTCTTTTGTAACAACGTCCTGGTTTTAAATATCATCATCTCTTCCCCCCCCTCCTTCTTTCTCTTCTTCTTTCCCCCTCTCTTTCTTTCTCTCCCTCTCTCCCCTCCCTGACCCTCTCCCTCTCCTTCCCTCTCTGTCTCTGCTTGTGAATAAATCCTGATGAGGAAACCTAAGAGGAACCTGGGGTTGGCTGACTACCTGGAGCATTGTCTCCTCTGTGTGCAGCACATGCCTATCTGGCCACTGACTAAAAATCAACCAAAGGATCCTGAGAATTTCGCAGAAGGAAAACTCCACCAGCCAAGCCTGCACACCTCATGTGCCTTTTACCTGTTACAATTGAACTCAGACCAAAAGTTAAGTCCTCTCACCCTCCACCTTTTACCTCACCTTCCATATCACTCTGTCTGCCCCTTTCTTCATCAAGATTCTTGCTGGTCCTTTCTTTTCATATTTTTTTAAAATGATCTCTGAATTTCTTATTTCACGTAAGTGAATTTGGCTATGCCCTCTCCAAATATAAAATAGGTCAACTAAGTGGTACTTGCTTCATTCTCTTTATTCTACTTTTGAATTTTTTTTTTTTTGCTAATTTTATATGTTCTGCCCATGTAAACAACTTCCTCCAACTCTTTTCAAAGATTCTTCCAGATTCTTTACTCATTCAGAAGAGTCCATAGTTAATAGCTACTACCATTTGTCCTTTTGTAAAAACGTAAACCTATTCAGGTAAAGGAAAGCCTAAAATTAGAATTAATTTTTTCTAAAAGTTGGGGAGGATTGGGGGGTTATGGAAGTAACTTGAAAAAAAATCACTTCTCTTAATTACCACATATGATTTCAATGTTAGACTTGTTTAGGAATTTTAAGACTTACTCTAAGAAAAGATAAAAAGCATTCCTTGCTTATCAGACTAGAACATTATACACTCCTGCTGATTGGAATAGGAATATGCCTCTATCTTGTATGTCAGTAGAATGATGATGTTGAAGTCATTTCAGGCAGTAAAATGATGTTATTATCAGGGAAAATGAAAGTGTGTAAATAACAACTCTACAAGAAAAAAATACCATAAAACACTTCTCCAAATTTTCCTTGCGTTTTCTTTCTTAGTGAGGACAAGAACACTGCCAAGTTTGAAGCTTATAGCTTTAGACATTTCTGAGTTATACAATCACAAGAAAGAGATTGAAGTATTTTCTTTGAGAGGGGGATTTGAAGCAGAGAAAAAAATAAAAAAGACTATGTGGTCTGACTTAGAGGCAGAGAAACCAGAGGAATTGCTCAAACTTTCAAAAAAGACCAAAAACAAAACAACAAGAGGAAGAGAAAAACAAAGAAAGAAAAGAAATCCTCACTTCAGGATAAACCATGAATCATGGCCGTTTTAGGCTACATCTTTTTATGATGGGAAAGATGAATATCCTGAAATGTCACAGGAGTAATTGCAGCTGGTTCATAATTATATGTATACTGTGTTTCTCTATTGCTCAACAGGGTCCAAGTCTACAGTTAACTCCAGCTGACTCCAGTGATAATCACTCACATAATAACACTGATTTCCAGAAAATAAATGTTTACAAGGTCTCCAATATTATCCTCAAACTAACTCCTGGATGTGAGTATTAAGATAATTTTATGGATAAGGAAGCCAGGGCCCACCAAGAATTAATAACTTGCCTAAGGGCATATAGATAGTCATTGGCACAGTTAAGAGTGGAAATTCAGATCTTCTGATTTCAAATCCTGGGCGTATTTCATTAGCCTATAAAACAGGGATGCCCTTTTTGGACAATTAGGCTAAGACACTGGGCCACCCAAGAAAAATGCTGCTCTGCATCTTTCTGCCAACCTATCCTCAATTTTAAGACTCAGGGTAGGCTTGGGGCCCATTAGGGAAAAACAAGAAAACTAATGAATTTAACTGAATGGTAGCATAATTACGTTTCCTTTGCTCTATCACCATATCAAACTAAAGGTACAATTGCTTTTAAATGGAACACTTTATCCAAGGATTGATTTTCCATGACACTTCTTTTTTTATGTGATCTATATAAATCCTAGAATGTTGCATTCTATAATTAATCAAGAATTTTTAAGTTCCCACTCTACAATATATGTTCTTGGTCCAAGACATATGAAGAATAAAAGGCATCCTAGTCCAGAAAGATTACATCCTTGTGTTGTGGAAGATTGTAAGAAATACTGTGCAACATATGTAATAAAAAAGAATGAAAAAAGTACAGAGAAAACACTAAGCACTCTGCCAGGAGAGTCAGGGTAATCTTTTTAAAGGTGATATTTGTGCTTAACCTTGAAAGAAGACTAGGAGAAAAAGAGAGAGAGGTATAATGTAAAAGTTAACTCTTTCATGTTGAGTCCCATTCAGGGCCAAGCATGAGAAGTAGAGAGGGGTAAACCTCTTACCTTATGGAGGACATCCATCATTTTCCAATGGCTACCCCCATGTCATGATATTAGGTTGTCTCCAAATTTATTAATTACATAAGTCTTGAGCAAAATTTCAGGTTTTGAAAACATAGACTTTGTCTTCCCCCAGAGAGGGATGGCGGGTTTTACTAAAGGATATTTTTTAAAAAGGGGAGCTCTTATTTTATGAAAGATTGGGTGTCTTCTTTGGTTAAGGAATTGAAAAAAATCTCAGCAATTATTATTACCAAATCAAAAGCTGAGGTCTGTGTCTGGAATAGTCCCAAAGAATCAAATTTTCTCAGAGAAGAAACTGATTTTTACAAAAGGCATTGTCTTACTATCATGTTAAAAAATTCTAGAAGAAAGAAAGAAAATCCTTCCATAAGAGATCTTAGAGGACTGCCTAGACCCATCTGAATGTGAAAATAAACTCTTGGATGTGAATAGGTATGCATGGAGGAAAAAAAAAAGAGATGTTCCTGGATCAAATGGCTCAAAAAGAGGTATTTATAAAAGGAGACTGACAGGGGGTATAGCTCAGTGGTAGAGTACCTGCTTAGCATATACTAGGCATGGATTTGATCTCCAGCAAAACATGCATACACACACACACACACACACACACACACACACACACACCCTTAAGTTTTCAACCTCCCAGATTTAAATAAAGTAAAATTAGATCTTGAAAATGATAAATTCTATATGCTATGCATGTAGTATTTTATTTAAAATATTGTTTAAGGGCTGCAGGTGTAGCTCAGTGACAGAGCACATGCTTAGCACATGTGAGGCTCTGGGTTCAATCTCTAGCACTAAAAATAGAAAGAAAGAAAAAAAGAAAGAAAGAAAGAAAGAAAGAAAGAAAGAAAGAAAGAAAGAAAGAAAGGAAGGAAGGAAAGGAAAGGAAAGGAAAGGAAAGGAAGAGAGAGAGAGAGAGAGAGAGAGAGAGAGAAGAAAAGGGGAGGGGATGTGTTATTTGTTCTAGATGCTATAGGGTGACTCCAGTCCAACAAATCTCTCAAAACAAGTGAGTCAGAGCTTAGCCTGTAACTTGTAATATTCCATGAGGGGTCCTGGATCCATGCAACTGCTCCTTTCCAAGTCAAAGATAGTCTACACATGTAAATTCAATTGGAGAATCACTTTCTTGAAAGTCAGGATAGCTATATACAATGTTTCAGAAAGAAGTCAGTTTTAATAAAGATCAGCATAAAATACCTAGAGCATTATTGGAGTGATCCTGTGATATGATCCCTCGTTCTATGCAGGTTCTCAATGTCATGTCACTGAGCACGGAGTTAGGAAGAGGTGTGAACAATCAGCTCTTGGGAGCCAGGATGAGCCAGCTTTCAGCAACCATGATGAAGATTCAGCTTTAGGAAGATAATCAAAATTTGCATAGTTTGGCCTCAAAAGGAATATGATGAATAAACCATCCTAATAGAAACCTGAGGAAGACCATAAAAGACTGAGTCTAGTTTCCATTTTAGATGTTGGTTTGCTGCTATTCTACTTCCTGGTGAGATTTAGCAACTGAGGGTTTGGAAACCAGAGGATTTATTTGATTAATAGGTGATCTTATTGACCAAAACCCACTGACTTTTCATGTCTCACTGAGAGGGTTCTCACAAGAAAGAAATATACAAACATAATTTTTTGAATAGCTAACATCAGGGGTTGGGCTGACATTCACTACCAATACATACCAACACCCATATGCCTGTTTACAGTCAGCACCAGGCTTTAGTTTGTGGCTGTGCTATACTGTTAGTTAAATATTTGAGTATTGTTCCTGTCTAGGCCAGAAACCAAGACAGAGAAAGATGAAAGAAAGCGCTTAATCCCCCAAACACCACTAGCCCTATAGGTCATGGTAGAAAAGGAAAGAAATGAGCTAGAGGAGGAGGTTAAATGGTCAAAATCTCAGCTGTGCCTTTCTAAAAGTCATAGGAGAAATAGCAATGAACAGGAAGCACTAGCAGCTTCACCCACTATTGTAGAAAATATTATGGCTGGAAACATCCACAAGCAGAGGGAAAATAAGAATTACATGGCAAATGTGCATTGGGGGTACAGACGTCAGAAATGTCAAGTGCAGCTTCTGTTTAAGAGTCTTCCAAGGGAAACTCTCTGGGTAAAAGGGACATCAGAGCAAGGGTACAAACCTTCCTAAAATATTTCTTGTGATTACATGATGCCACAGGAAAAGGCACAGTGGGGTCACTGAGACACAAGGATCATAAGCACCTGCACACAAAGCTCCAAAGAAGCTGTAACTCTAAACATAGCTGATATTCAACTTTGTTCTCAGGCACCACGTATAAGGGCTTCAATGGGAAAGGGCAAAATGAAAGCTTTTGAATATGTAAGGTGGGTAAACAGGAGATCTCAAATAAAACTGATGCTTAGGCCTGCCACCACTGTCTATGTCTAAATCTGGAAGATGAATTATCTCTTTGAAAAAAAGAGGACTGCATGCCTTTTTGAGTTCTCCTTCAGCTCTGATAGATCCCTGGCCATGATAGCTCTTTCATCTGAGTTTCTTTCCCAGGTGGGTTTAAACACATAAGCCATGGCATAAACCAGCTGGTAGCCAGGCAAGGTTGCAACCTTAGTGTTTCTTCTTTTCAGTCTACATTCTTTCAGATATGACTAAGTCTCAACTATTCTCTTTGGCAAAGACCAGCATGGTTTACACAGTTAATCTCTACTCCCTGGCTGTGTATGTCTGGGTGTTTGACATTCTTGGTGAGGACTTATACTAAACCCAATTGTAAGTTGGTTACTTAATCTAAGATGCTACCAGATCAATCTTTCTTCACTGGGGTCCTGTAAAGCATTAGAAATAATGAAGATCTAATACTTTAAAGCAGGAGTTGACAAATTTTTAATTAATAGGCCAAACTGAATATATTTTAGGCTTTCTAAGCCATACATTCCCTATTTCAACTGCTCAACTCTACTGCTGCAGTGTGAATGCTGACATAGGCAATGTGTAAGCAAATTGGAGTGGCTATGTCCTAATAAAACTTTTAAAAAGGAGACAGTGGCTGGATTTAGATGCCAATAGTAGCCTGTTGACATTTGCACTAAAGAATGAAGAGTCTATAATAACTCAGCTAGTCCCCTATACATGTAGAATGATACTAGTTATAGACTAACCTTAAGAGAACTGAGAAAATAGCTCTTGAAATAATTTGCAGGGTTCTATGCCTCAGATGCCTGCAGCTGTAGCCCTGTGGCATCCGATCCCGTCAGATCTCGGAAGCTAAGCAGGGTCGGGCCTGGTTAGTACCTGGATGGGAGACCACCTGGGAACACCAGAAGCTGTAGGCTTGGGAGAAGGACCTGGCAACCCCCTCCCAAAAAGCAATCTGCCATTGAAAACCCTATGAACAGCAGAGAAGCACTGACAATAGTGTTTCCCCTGTTGTACAGAGGGTCACTATGAGTCGGATACCGACTCGACAGCACCTAACAACAACAACAACAATGCCTCAGATGGGGGCTGGGATTTGACTCAGTTGGTAGAGCACTACTCTGCAGTCTCTGAGGTCCCGAGTTTGATTCCCAGCACTGCAAAAACAGGAGAAGGATGTGGCAATCCATTCCCCAGCCAATTCCAAAACAATCAGCCATTGAAAACTCTATGAGCGTCACTATGAGTCAGACACAACTCCGTGGCACTTAACAACAACAACAACAACATGCCTCAGATGAGGAACCCTAGGCCAGGGAAGACTGTACTTGATAGTGTAGATACCTCGATTCAATAATCCCATTCAGACTTTGAAATATCAATTAGGTCGTGTGAGACGCCTGTCCTCACCCCCTAGAGCCCTTGCAGATAAGCCTACTTGGTCTGTTTTTGCCTACTCAGCCTGGTTTTCCAAATTAGTATCTTAACTGGACACCATGGTGCACGCCTGTAATCACAGAAACTTGGGAGGCTGAGGAGGGAGAATTACAAGTTTGAGGCCAGAGGCAGCTTGCACAATTTAGCAAGACTGCCTCTCAAAATAAAAAATAAAAGGAAAGGAGAGGGAGAAATTAAGGGCTGGGAATAAAACTAAGTGGTAGAACACTTGCTTAGCATGCCCAAGGGACTGGGATTTTCCCCCAGTACTGTAGGGGGGTGGGGGAGGAGAAAAAGAAAGAAAGTTTTTAAAAAAGAAAGAAATTAGCATCTCTTCAAAGTCCACCAAAGGAATCTAATTACCCCCAAACAAGGCTGGCATCAACAAGGGATGGAACGATGTTATATCTAACATCACATCGCAAATCTCCTAAATGCTCCCACTAGACATGTCAGTACCTCAAACTCCCTTCTCAGCCATGCCCCAACTGGAGATTTCTCCATCTCTACTCGCATGACCGCCCTTATGCCTGTCACTTAACTCCTGGATCTTTTCTTGCTCCAGAAAAGTCAACTTTCCCCTCTATTATACAAAGCAAATCTGCTTGGCTCCAGGGCTGTACCCCTGTATCCTCACATGACTGAATCCACCCTAGATTTTAGAAAAATCAAATTGCTATTGATAATATAGGGAGACGGTCCTGGCAATCCACTCCCAAGGCAATCCCGAAACCGCCAGCCACTGAAAACCCTCTGAGGGCCGCTGTGAGTTGGATACCGACTCGACGGCACCTAACAACAACAACAACATTGATAATATAAACCCTGCTTAGAACTGGGCTGAGTTACAGGTAGCCAATAAACTTTCCTGTTAAATAGGTACAGTTTTCCAAGTATTCTAAAACTGTGTGTGTTGAAAGCGAAAGGCATATATGTTTCCCCCTATTTCTGTTATTTACAAGGCACACTGTTTGACTTTGGCATCTAAGCTGGATATATCACTCACTGATAGTCTAGAACAAACTGACTCTTGGCAAGTCTTGGCATCCTGGTGAAGGGCTAATGCACAAAATATGTAGGTGTGATGCTGAAGTTGTTGGAGGAGGAAGGGAAGCAGAGGATGCTGCTGTGATCTAGAAAGGAGAAAATGAATGCTGGGTGGGTGGTCATATGCACAGTGGCATTTAGGAGCATGGGAAAACTAGGAGAGAAAAAGTATGTAATCATGTATGTATCGAGAAGTGACATGATTATATAACATGTCTAATGTGACCTTGCCTGCAGCCATACCACTGTGGCGTCCAATCCCGTCAGATCTCAGAAGCTAAGCAGGGTCGGACCTGCTTAGTACTTGGATGGGAGAACACCTGGGAACACCAGCTGCTGTAGGCTTGGGAGAAGGACCTGGCAACCCATTCAATAAACAATCAGCCATTGAATACTCTAAGAATAGCAGAAGCACTGACAACGGTGTTTCATCTGTTGTACATCGAGTCACTATGAGTCAGGTGCCAACTTGATGGCACCTAACAATAACAACAACAATGTGACCTTATAGAGTAAATTACACTAAGAGGAAAATCTAACAGCTATAGCCGTGTGGGATAGTTCTAAGGTTAATGAACGTCTTCCCAGAAGGGACTCACATTTGGCTGAATGACAAACAAGGTGATATTTTTTGTATCAGTTGGTTGTGTCATTAATGCCTTGTGCTCACCTCAGCCTTGCTTCTCCAGATCAGTGGGTCTTCAGACCCTAGATTTCTGCATTAGCGTCCTCTCTTCAGTACAGCCACTTCCCTGGGAGAGTGAATTAAGGTCAGGATCCCCATGGCCTCACAATAAAGTCCTCACTTTCCAGCTTTGGAGACAACTTTCAAGACAGGGATAGTAATTAACTTTCAACTTGCATACTAGCATGAACCAGTTGATAGTGACTACTTCCATGCTTGTTGAGAAGGATTATGAGGTTGCATCTAGGGTAAGCATGCAAGAGTTTTGTGCCCCTTGACATTTTACATGCTGTTGGTTTGCCTTACTAATGAAGATTTTTAAGGAAGGGTTTTGTAGAACAATGAAAAAGCAAATGCTTTGGGAAGAGATAAGCCTAGATTTGAAATGCTAACACTTTCTCTTATGTTTGTGTTTGGGGGGAAGAGCTTAAAAGCCTCTCAAGTGTAGATAACCTTATTTGCAGAAAAGGGACAAAAGTACTCACCTCATAGAGTTATAAGAAAAAATGACATGACACACTTTAAAAACTAGCAAAGTTCTGGCACATGATTAGTAACTCAGACCATGCTATTTCTCCTTCCTGACTAGCAAAACAAAATGCATGCTTTCTCATGCAAAACTCTCAGCTCTATCAGCTGGCATAAAAATCAGCTCATAGAAGGGAGACTGAAAGACTGTAGAACTTTTCCATCTGGGACAGAATGTTACAGAGACCAGTGTGACTGTCAACACGTTTATCTCTCTTCAAAGGACACAAAATTGAGAAAGCAAGGACTTGAAGCGAATAAAAATGCAATTTAATAAACAATCAAATAAAAATCCTATAGCTTTAGAATCAGAGAATATTCTTGGAATGGACTCTTTTTCAGCACCATAAATTTAACCAACTGCATTTTTTAAGTATCTGCCTTGTCAACCTCTTGAAATGAAGGTTGATTAGGTTCAGTGGGAAATCTGCATTTCATCATGGAAACGGAACACAGCGTCCTTGGCTTAGTCTCCTGAGGACAGCAATTTGGGGCACTGTGGGCAAAGCTGAGGAAAAGCACTGGTAGAAAGTTTATTTCAGGTATGACAAACAGGAGGCATACATATGCACACTCTAGAAGCATGAAAAGGCCTGGCTCCCGTTCTTATGCATGGGCCTCCATAAGAGGAAAACTCCCCAAAGGATCTTCTCCAGTCTTTTGACAAATAGTAGTTTATGAGGCTAGTGACATGACAAGAAAAGGAGACATTTTAGATTAAGGGAGTTTATGTGTTTAAATACTAGGGAGAAGAAGAACTCAATTGTCAAGGGTAAACATAGCCATAACAAGTCTTATCTAAGAAACCAAGTCCCTTTGGGTGTTTCTCAAATCTTTGCTTCTTCCCAGAGAGTTTCATGAGGAACCCAAGAGAATTTAATTATCTAATAACACGAACAAATGACAAAGTACAGTGGAAGGAAAAGTGTTGTGTGCCTATTATGCATCTCATTTCTAGAATAACAGTGAATTGAGCCCTAGATTTAACAGGTTAATTAAGGAGTTTGTTAGCAATGAAGTAGAAGCTGGCATTCTCCCAATTCTGGCAGCTACCAGCTAAGATGTAGACATAACTGATGTTTCTCCAATACAACCAAGATGCGTCACTTAATCCAGAGAAAACGCATTATCTGTAACAGGCTTAAAGTCAGATCCGAGGCTGAAATGTTGCCAATGTTTTCAGATCAAGTAAGAGGCCTCTGAAAGGCTGAGTAAGCTGTTTGGCTGATGGACAGTTCAAATTGAAGGGACAGTTCAATGGGCTGACACTGGTTAAGAGAATCATTTAGCTAAGTTCATGACATATTCTTCCTCAGTCTTGTACATTTAAATCCAGTTGACCCTCCGATGGAGCAAGCAGCTCATGGCCAGTTAGCGTAAGAGGTACAGGGAGCATGCATTCCTGCAATTATTCTGGCCCTGAGCACCCATGCAGGCCTGCTGAGCTTTGGGACTATTAGAGCAAAGTGCAGCAGACAGGAAATCCTTTTCCCATGGCTCCAGTGAGTCGCCCTTGGACTTGAAGAGAGCTTATTTGGTTGGGCTTTCTCTCCTAGGGAATCATTCTCATTCCTCACAATGCACTGTGTTTTGGTTGTTTTTAGGTGCTATGAAGCTGTCTGACTCATACTGACCCTATGTACAATAGAACGTAACACTCCCTGACACAGTGCCATCTTCTGCACTATTGTCAGTGCTTCTCTGCTATTCACAGGGTTTTTGAAGGCTGATTGTTTTTTGGGGGGAGAGAGTTGCCGGGTCCTTCTCCAAAGCCCACAGCACCTGGTATTCCAAGACAGTCTCCTGTCCAAGGACTAATCAGACCCTACCCTGCTTAGCCTCCAAGATCTGATAAGATTGGACACCAGTGTGGTACAGCTATGGAGTCACAGAGCATCAAGATACTCAAAATCCAAGCAATCCTCAGTTTCATCCCCCACTCAAATTTCCACAAATAGACAACATATATACTGGTCATTGCACCTGTGAAACTTATTTAATTCCACATGAAATAAGCTTGCTTCTGATGAATTGCTACAGGACAGTGAAGGTACCCACCCTCAGAGGTGGGTACCCGATCGGTACCACCCCAGGGCTGACATCAGTGGGGTCATGTGCTTTTCACAGTCAGAAGATCTAGCAAAGGAGAGAAAATAGAAAGCCATGTCTTTATTTGGCACAAAGCATGGGAAAAGTAGGGTGGGGAGGAGAACGTGGGGACTCTGTGAGCAGGGGGCAGCCAGGCCTGGAAGGGCCAGGCTGCTCATGGCAGAATTTGAGTCTGAGGAAATCTAAAAACCCTAGAGTTGGCCTTAAAGGGAGGGGCTTCTTTCTCTGACCCCTGCAACTGAGTGATTCAGAAGGAGCCCAATACTGGGGGAAAGGTTGAGCGAGGAGGGAGAGGAAGATCAAAGCAATGATTGTTGTCAACAGATAGCAGAGAAAATCAGGACAGACTGTATAATGTTTAAAAATTGGTGCCAGCGTCTATAGCGGGATGCCACCTACAAGCTGGTCACAGTGACATTCAGAGAATGGAATCCAAAGGGAGGCGGACATGGTAACCAGCAGCTGCAGAACTCCAGGATGCGGCAACCTGGGTAGGAAATAACTACGATTGCCAGAAAGCCCTCACGCACAGCCATGCCACCCAGGGTGGCCAATGTCCCGCAGATAATGGACGGTTTAGCTGTTGCCTCCTGATTAACCTGCCAGAGACTGAAATATAAGATCAGGCAGACAGACATGGGTGTACTAATGAAGCAATTAGTTAGAAAGAAAAGCCCCAAGAAGTCAGCCATAGATAAGTAATTTGTTTTCCCAGACACAGTACAGTCTCTTTATTCCCACACTCCTCCCTTAGGGAGTGGGCAGAGGTCAAGAGTCTGAAGGAAGGGAACTGTGTGCTTCACTCCTCCTGTAAGCAATGAGAACAGAATCCTGATCCCAAGGACCCGGAGACACACAGTGCAGAGGGCTAGAGCAAGCATTGTGTGGTAATAGTCCAAAACTGTCCTATTCCCAGGGAATCTTACAAAGGAGGTCCCACAGCCAACAAGTGTTAAAGATGATTTGCTATGTTCTTCCTGAGCCAATCTACCCCTACTGGTGACAGTCTGCTACCCGTCTGGGAGGTAACACTATAGGAGTCCCCAATCCCCTCCCCAGAAAAAAAGAGCACCCATGGAAATCACTCCCCTCTCACACTGCAATGTAATCTTCTATCCATCTCTTGAGTCCTCAAATTCTTGAAAAAGGAAGATATCTCTAAGAAAAGGTGACATTTCAAGTCATTGGCCACTTAGACCTCAGTGAGAAGGATTGACAAGCTGTATAGCTTTAATGCCCTGTGGCATCTGATCCCATCAGATCTCAGAAGCTAAGCAGGGTCAGCCCTGGTTAATACTTGGATGGGAGACCGACCACCTGGGAACACCAGGTGCTGGAGGCTTGGGAGAAGGGCCCAGCAACCCACTCCCAAAAAATAATCAGCCATTGAAAACCCTATGAATAGCAGAGAAACGCTGACAATAGTGTTTCATCTGTTTTATGTAGGGTTGCTGTAAGTGGTTTACTGACTCGATGGGACCTAACAACAACAGCTTTAATGTAGCACCATAGACCTTGCTCAATAAATATTTGCTAAATGACTCAAGAATTCCATGCAGTAACACCCACTATGGCATCAGATCCTGTTAGATCTTGGAAGCTAAGCAGGGTCGGGCCTGGTTGGTACTTGGATGGGAGACTGCCAGGGAACACCAGGTGTTGTAGCCTTGGGAGAAGGGCCCGACAACCCACTCCCAAAAAACAATCAGCCATTGAAAACCCTATGAATAGCAGAGAAGCACTGACAATAGTGTTTCCTCTGTTTGTACATGGGCTCGCTATGAGTTGGATGCTGACTCCACAGCACCTAACAACAACAACAATAATACCCAGATGAGAAGCAATATCGAACCAGTTTAAAGAAAACAGCACAACAACAACAACAACAAAATCACATAGCATCAAAGGAGCAGATTGAAAGTCCAATTGCACAAAATACAACTGTTTTTTAGAGAAAGTGGGGGATAAGACAGAGGAGGTGAGAAGCGAGGAAGCAAAAGGTGACGTTTGCAGGTAGTTCTGACTGTGATTGATGTCCTGGGCTGTATTCTCACTCATGTAGAAAATTAGAACGAGATTTTTACAGACACTGGCCCATCTGAGCTCCTCCTTGTGTCCATTCCCTTTACCCACTTACTCCCTGGGAGGCCTTCCTTCCAGTCTGTGGGTCTCATGATTCAAACTTCCAGGCAGAAGCAAGCAAAACCACTTCTTTCTTTCCTCTTTCTTTCCCTACCCTTCCTCCCACCCTTCCACTCTCCCTTCCCTTCTCTCTCTCTCCTGCTCTTCCTGCTACTGAAAAGAAAAAAACCTTTATTTTGAAGATTCTTCACTTAGAGACTTGAGGGAAAATTCATTTCTCTTGATGCTTCGGGTTATTTTTCCAGAGGGCTCAAAAACGACAGCAACAATTACTTCTGAGACCGTCTTCATCAAATTTGCCATGGCTCCATCTCTGCTAAATCGGCCTGACTGTCTCCCCACCTCTCCACGGGTCTCTCAATCCCTCCCACACAGCTGGCTTTGTACCAGGCAGGATTTATTTTATAACTCTGCTTTTCTACTTAATCAATGTGCTACTGTTTTAGCAGCTCTTGCAAGGTTTAACTGCCCATCCAAAGGGATGGAACAATTGATCATCTGCCTACTTCATGGGGTCCATACTATGTCCACCCACTCTTCCAAGTCTCCCCAGGGACAGCCATTTACAATTCACTCTCACAAGACACCACTAGGAAGAAGTAAGGTAGAATGTTCAGCATCATCCAAATTTTAAAGTGTTATTCATAAAATGACTTTCACTGCATTCACCTAAAAGAAAATCCTCTACTAATATAGGCTGCACCCACAGAACCCTACCATTAGATCTCACCTGATCTCAGAAGCTAAACAGTGTCAGCCCGATCAGTCCTGGGATGGGAGACTGTCTGGGAATGCCAGCTGCTGCAGGCTAGAGGGAAAGACCTAGAAATCCACTTCTGAAAAAATCTGCCATTAAATATAAATATAAATAGCAAAGAAGCACTGACAATAGTGCTGGTGGGCATGGCACAGTGTTGGGTAGTGTTTCATTCTGTTGTACTATGTCATTATGAGTTGCACCCAACTTGACAGCACCTAACAAGAACAATTGCTAATATATCATATTTCATAGATATCGAAGGTCCACTGCAAATTTTAGAAAGTATGCATATTTAAAAGTCATTATTGATTACCAATTTATTACCATTTGGAAGCCTAAACTGCCTACCTAACCAAGGTTAAAATGTGATTATGTTTATCAAAATTGCCACAAAACACATATTCCAACCAAAAGATAAATGGAAAATGTCTAGTGATTAACCTGAAGCAAAGATTTCATTCTGTATATTTATTCCATGTATTAAAGGTATATTCAATCAGCTACATATAAGTCTGATTCAATCTTTTATTTCAGGAATACTTGTTGCTGTTGTTGTTGTTGTTTGTTTGTTTGTTGGCAGTACTTAAGGGTTGAACCCAGGGCTTAACACATACTTTGCATGTGCTCTACCACCGGGCTGCACCACCAGCCCTTTTTTTTTTTTTTTTTAATTTTGAGTCAGGACCTCACTAAGTTACAGAGGTTGCTTCTGGCTTTGAACATGAGATCCTCCTTCCTCTAGAGGTGCTGCGATTATAGGCATGTGCCACCACACTTGACAGAAGTTTTCTTGTTAAAGGAATGTCATTATGAATCCCACAGAGGCAAAGCATACAAATTGAGATCCCACACTTAATTTTATTACCTAAGTACAAGCAATATGTATGCAGCGCAGCAGGGATTTGAACACATGAGGTAGGAAAGAGTGTTAAAAGAAACCTCTTCCACACTCTCTCCAAGCCCCAAGTCTCCTTTTCCCCACACACCTATAATCCCAGCAACTTGGGAGGCAGAGGCAGGGGAAACACAGGTTAGGACTCAGAGGCAGCTGATGTAAGTTAGTGAGACCCTGTCTCAGGATAAACTAAATAAAAAATGGGCTGGGAGTGAAGCTCAGTGATAGAGCACTTGGAAAGCGAGAGAGACAGAGAGAGAGAGAGAGAGAAAGAGAGAGAGAGAGACAGAGAGAGAGAGAGAGAGACATACAGACAGACAAATGGAAGGAGGGGGAAGAGAGGGAGAGAAAGAGAAGAAAACACTCCAATTTTATTCTTCTCAAGTTTAAATCAGCACTAGGAATGTGCCTCCATCCAGCTGGGGATGCACAGCATCAAGGGTGACCTCTGGAACAATTAGGTTCCATTCTGTTAAAGCTTCATAGATTAAACCCAACAATCTGAATTGCATAAGGGAGTGTGGTGAAGCCTTGATGGACAACGGAACTCGATTTTCCCCAGCTAGACAGGTAGAAATGCCACTAGAAATATCAAGTGTGTCTCTGTGAACTTTATTTTTAATATGAAGGCCTTTATCTACAGGAAGGCACTTGCTGAATTGTGACCTGAACTCACTTCAAGAAGAAAAGCACATGCCTGGAATTGAAACTAAGAGCCCTTTTTCCAATCTGGGGGCCGCTGGACTTCATGGCAGGTGACTTCTTTGAGCTGTGTTGAAGGCAAGCCTTACAGCAGCAAGAGATGTGTTCCTTCATTCTTGGCTAGGCTGTCTTTCTCTTCTTTCTCCAGCCTGGATGACCCATGCTGCTCACTTCAGCCTCTTCAGGCCCCTCCCCACGATGGCGTTGTTCCATCCTCCAGTTCATATTGCCCACTTCAGCTCCTGCCACCAAATGGCCCCTCTGATTGCTAAGCCCTGAGTCTATTTTTAGGCTTGCACCTGCCTCCTCTGCACCTCTCTTCTGTTCTTTTCATTTTATAGATGGATCACCTGTGTGATTTTGTCCCTAAAATCTGACACTGATGTGGGAATCAGTCTGCACAACTCCCTCCTCTTTCTTATTTTCCCTTGATAGCCATAAGGTACTTTCATTTTAAGGGTTTACTATTAATAACTACAGGGGAGGGGGGAAAACCCAAAACTAGCAGTGACAATAAATATAGTGAAGTTACCAACCTGAAGAAATCCTTCAAAGTTCCTACAGAATTGGTCCCCAGGCTGTAGTTAAGGCTCCCCTTTAAGATGGTAACTGAAAACTACATTTGATTTCTGTTCCCTTTTTTTATTTCTAAAGTTGGAGGCTCCTAAATCCTCCACTTCCCCCCCACACACATTGGCCATCCTTTAGCTACAGCACAGCTGTGTCCAGCCATAACAACCCTCTCTATTGAGTGACCTTCATTTCTCTTGACCCCCACCCCCATTTGAACCCTGGTCAAATGGCCAGGGATATTTCAACAAACATTTAACCTGTACCTAATTTCCCATCTTAATTTAATTTAATTTGGTCTCTAAGCTTGCTTATACCAAGAAGCTAATATCTGCTTACCATGTTGCCTATATAGGGGCATTTACACTATTAAAAAAAAATCAGAGAGGAAAAGAAACAAAAGGATTGAAGGAATGATACTCAGGTGGGAGAATATCAGACATTGTAGTCACAAGTGAGAAGAGAAATTGACCAATACACTTGTATTTTCCCAAACCCTGGGTGGAAAGTCCTAGCTCAGCTGTCTCCATCCACTATTAGAGGGTTTTAATATTAATGTAGATTATCATTAAGAGCTGCTCCAGTGTACTTTCTACACCAAGATCAGAAGAAACTGAGTTTTAAAATGGGATATAAATCCCAATGGATGTGAAATGTGGTTAAATAGACTTGAGAGGAGCCAGATCAAAGAGCTTGCCATCTGGTGTACAGTCTGGCATCCAATTAGTGTGGAGGGGGTACTGAGGATGCTTAGCACCATTCTAGGTGCTCGACAGCATCCAACAGTGGGTTTGCCCTTTGTGAACTTAACTGAGGAGGCACAATGGCCAAATATGAAACCAGTGCTTGATTATACATGTTAATGTTGGAAAGCAATGGTGCAGATAATCCAAAGCAGCAGATCATCTGCTCATCAATAGCAGAAAATTATGCGTGCCCTGCTCCCTAGCCTGGCTGTGGGAAGCCAAGGGAAAGAAGGAAAAACAGCACAAGGCAACATAAGCTGAATAAGGATGAGTCGGGCAATAATTTGCAACCCAGCAACTGTCTTTCCAAATGGGTATGAGGGAATTTTTTGTGTGTTTAATGATATGTGTGGGTTAAAAGATATAACTGTTTAATGTGTATCAGTTGTGCTGGATTTTTAAAAATTCGGGTGGGGGAGTCCCTTGTTCAGAGGAAGCCTGAGGGAGATAATGACAATAATCATCACAACAACACAACAGACCAGCACTGAGGCTTCAGATTGAGGCCACAATGACTGCAGTAAAAATATTTCTGTGCTTGATGTTTGATGGTTTATAGACTTGTTAAAGTGATTGGTTAAATAAGGACTATCATCTTAATTTCACAGTGCATTTCAGACTGAGAGAGTTGACCCCAGCCCAATCCAGAATTCCCTTGACTCAAACCACAAAAACATTCACCACTGATGGCCTTCTGGCTGAAAAAAGGCCTTACTGTATCCACTTGGCTGTGTGGGTAGGAACAGCTTAAGTCAAGTAGCAAAAGAAGGGGCTTCAGCCTCCCATCCCCAAGGTCCTGGCCCCATCCCTCTCCCTTTGGGGATATGCTCCACCCATTTTTGCTGAGGGCAAGCACTTTTCCTTCTCCAGGTGAAAAGGAGCACTTCCACCCAGTGATGTGGCTCTTGCCACCTGATTTGCTGGCTAAATGTTTGCAACTCCACTGATCTGAAATGGGCTGGGCAGAGAAGAGCTGGGGAAATCCTAGAGTAACACACTAGAAACCTGGTCTAGCTGCTCCTCATACTGGGAGCTGAGGTCTGGCCCTACCTTGTGACTATTTAGGGTCCATTTTCTGACATCCTGGGAACCTTTCCCAAGAGAGTGGAGGGCAGACTTTATTGTCACCTTCATCTCTGTGTTCACCGAAGTTCCCATGACAGTACCTCCCAAGTGCCTTAGGAGACTTCATCAAAACAGAGCCCTGTGTAACCTGCTGTGGCATCACAGAATTCCTGAGGTAACTATGCAGATTAGACCCCTCTATGATCCTGGGCAACTTTAATTTAAGGCAACGTGCTAATTAAGAACTAAAATGAGTTGTACAGGCAGCAAGTACAAAGTGAGTTCAGGGTAGGGAGAAAGTTCATGTCCTTCTCAATTCAGGGTATGAAGAAGGCCAAGGAAGTTTATTCCCTTTACTTTTAAATTCTCCCCTTTACTCCTTTTCATGCACAGTACCACAATGACACCCCCCCCACACACACATATATACCACACTCCTTCTGTGCAATAAGTGAATAGGAGCCCCAGGATGTCCTCAGCCATGGGAATATTGGCAAGCCAACCCAGTACTGGGCCACCAAAGTGAAATTCAAGTTTTGGCAAGCAAATGACAAACACCTATGTGTTGGGATAGTCTTGGCTCAGGGAATATAAGAATAAGATGCACTCGCTGTCTTCGTGAAGCCTGTAGTCAGGGTGAGGGATGAGGAAGCATGTCAGCAAATCCCCCAGGATCAGGGTGAGAAGGTCTTCAGCAGTAGGATGTACCTGTTGGTAGGGTGGCAGAGGAGGGACTGAGCAGAGAGGAACTGGCAGGAGGAAGCACCCTGCCAACTTCAGGTGCAGGCAAATGATACTCTCCCACAACATTTAAACTCCTGAACCCAGCAAACTTTCTGGAA
This sequence comes from Pedetes capensis, assembly GCA_007922755.1. Classification (NCBI taxonomy): domain Eukaryota; kingdom Metazoa; phylum Chordata; class Mammalia; order Rodentia; family Pedetidae; genus Pedetes; species Pedetes capensis. The sequence continues at coordinate 39,518 of VMDO01008756.1, forward strand.
ACTCAAAACAGAATAAAAGTACAGGAGGATGAATCTGTACACATAAATTTGATGTACAAGTAGTGGTAAGAAAATGTCAGACTTTTTAAAAGAAAAGCTAAAGTGGGATTAGTGTGCAGTGATAAAACATAAAACACTTTCCTAATGCTTTGTGGCCTATAAAAGACGCATTCTGGTAAGAATTGTACTGAAAAATGTTACAAACGGTAATCACACATACTTTTCTTAAGATTTTTATTCTCCCACTGTAATTTGAGGTAAAACTTCACATCATGATGATTTGGAGAAGTGAGGTTTTTAAGGCACAATTGCAACAAGCAAATGGAGGTCAAAATTAATACCGGGGGTGATTCAAAATTTGCAAGTGGAGAAAGTACCACAGAAACTATTTTAGACAACTACCTATGTAAGAGTTTATGGCCAAATTCTGGGCTGGGATTCTTCTCTGAATTTGAAAACATGAGCCCAAAGGGAAAGATCTTTTATAGATAATGTTGTTGGGTTCCATTGAGTTGGATCAAACTCATACTGACCCTATGTACAACAGAACAAAACACTGTGCCATGCATGTGATTGTTTTATCTTTTTATGTTTGAGTCCATTGTAGCAGCCACTATGTTTCTTCTCATTTTGGGTCATGTCACATCAGCAAAAGGAGGTCTCGGGGGCTTTACACCATTACCATGTTTAAGGTTAACTCTAGCTTGAGGAAGTAACACTTCCTCAGTCATTTCTTAAATGCCTTCCAGTGTGGGGGGCTCATTTTCTGGCACTATATTTGACAGTGCTTCTCTGCTATTCATGAAGGTTTTAATGGCTAATTGTTTTGAAAGTGGGCTGCCAAGTCCTTCTCCCTTGTCTGTCTTAGTCTGGAAGCTCAACTGAAACCTGTTCAGAATGGGTGGCCCTGTTGATATCTGAAATACCAGTGGCATAGCTTTCAGCATCATAGCAACATGCAGCCCCCACAGCACAACAAGCTGACAAACATTTGGGGGACTTTTACAGATAACTGGATAAATTATCTGGTCAATTGAGAATAAAAAAGATAATTTTCCAAAAAAAATGTTGGCACCACAAATGTCAAAGTTAATTTAATAAAGGTATGTAAACACACATGCACACATAGATCTACCTCTCCTACTATAAGGTCCAGTGGCTTTGACTAAGGATCTACTTCCAATTTCCCCATCAAGCTCCCAGCTGACTACTGAAACTTGAGTCCTGACAGCTCAAACCATTTAAATGAAGCCCTAGCTCTGTCTCTATGTCTCCTGGAAAAGCTTAAATGATAGCTGGGACTTTCCCTTACAATGGAGCAAAGATAGAATCCTTCCAGAGAGCCATCACCACAGAAAAAAAGGTATACATGGTTCACAGACCACATGTGCACCTGTGGAAAGGAGATGCATTTGAGACTTGTCTGAAGAGTTCACTGTCAATTTCAGAAAATGAAGTGACCCAAATAAAAGAATCAATTTCAGGTGGATCAGAAGTTAGACTCACCAACTGCAAAGACTGGAAAGTGACCAGCCAGGAGCTATCACTCATGTCAGAGATTTATAGGAATACTCCCCAAAGAGAGAGAGTGGTCTCAGGAGGACTCATGAAAAGTAGCCCTATGAGAAAGCCAACATTTGAATATCTGCAACAGCCAAAAAATAAAACCAGAGAGAACCACTTGGGTTTAAACTTGCTACTTAGTCATCATTTTTGTATATAACCACAAAATTCTCTCCTCACTATGTATTGCTTGGCACAATTTCAGAAAAGAACATACTTTTAGGAGATATTGATTTATGCTCATTGTCCCCTTTACTACCCTTTCCTACTTAACAATAGTATTCCCCACATCATCATTCTATTGAGACCACTCTTATTAAAGTCATTAATTACATCTGAAATCTTGTTTAACTTGTACAAGACATTTGATACTGTTTGCTATTTCTACCATCTTGAAATATGTCTTTTGACTTTTGTGGTATACCTTCTGTTCTGGCTTTCTCTTTTCTTTTCTGAATCCCCCCCTCATTGACCTTTATGTATCTCTCTTCCTTTTAAGTATTATTGACACTGGGATTCCTTTCTTGGTCTTTTTTCATTCCATATACTTTCCCCTCGTCATTTGTTTCAGTCACCATGTTGTTTCTTGTTACTTCCTTGCCCTGTAGGAAGAATAATTCCAAGTAGAAAATGACATTTCCCAATTCTTCCTAATATATATGTTTTTAATGTAAAGACTTTGGGGACTGCAGTGATTAGGAGAAAGTGAAAGTAGAATCAGTGACCTAAACACTCATTGAGATCAGATTGCAGGTGCTGGTCTGGTGAAGCTCGCATGATGGGTGGGATGATATTGATCCTTTTGGAATCATATGTTGGCTTGTTTTGGCATCTTCTTTGAGAAGAATTTAAGGAGTCTAATACAATGTGAGGGGGCTGGGGTTTAGCTCAGTTGGTAGAGCACTGCGCTGCAGTCTCTGAGGTCCCGAGTTCAATTCCCAACACCGCAAAAATGGGAGAAGGACCTGGCAATCCACTCCCAAGGCAATCCCGAAACAGTCAGCCATTGAAAACCCTGTAAGGGTCACTATGAGTTGGATACCGACTCGACAGCACCTAACAATACAATGTGAAACTCATCAAAATAAGTAGTACCCATATCTCATGGTGTTACAGTTTGAACATCAAATGCCCCCAATGGCTCGTGTTTGAACACTTGGATTCCCCCCAGCTTGTGGCACTATTTTGGGAGGCTGTCAAATTTTTAGGAAGGGGGATCAAGCTAGAAGAAGTAGGTCACTCAGGGTGGGCCTTTAGACCTCTTATGCAGACCTCTGGTTCCAGTATTTGCTCTCTGATCCTGGTCTCCTATGATGTGAACAGCCTCTGCCATAACTTCCTGCACTCTTGGACTAAGCTCCTCAACCATGTCTTCCTTTCCACTGTGAACAGATGCCCTCTGAAACCATGAGCCAAAGTAAAACTTTCCTTCCTAAGTTGTCTCTGTCAGGTATTTTGGTCACAGCAATGAAAAGCTAACTAATACATAAACCTCATACTAGGCACTTGATCTTCATGTGAGGGACCTGATTACAACAGCGATGATACTTGCTAGATTGCTTCAGAAGTAGAATCTAGAAGAATGATTTTCATACTATCTAACATGAACATTTAAAAAGAAGTGAATACAAGAATAGCAGGATAGCCATTTGAGATATTAATTGTGGTTCCCCCACCATCCCAAGGATCTTTTTTGCCCTTTCCTCCTCACTTAGTAGAAATACTCAATGACCTCAAGGGAAGATTGTCACAGCACAAATACTAAAGGGCAATGTTGCTTTTGAGACTCAAAATATCATCTTGAAATTGTTGCCAGAGATATTTGTTTGAGAAGAAACCTTTTGTATTTCAAAATCTTGGCTTTTGAGTATCAAAAGCAATGTTTTGAAAGACTCTGAGGCTGAAGTTTATTCCATATAAATACAGGCTTGTCTAAAACAAGAATGATCAGACCACCCTGAGCCAGACTAGGTAAAGGTTTCCTCAGCTGGAATGAAGGGAGATCACCAAAAAGGAGAAGAAGAGAGCTTAGAAGACAAGAGGTCCCTGAGAACAAAAGCTCTATCCTGCACTCTATACCAAGTTTTAAGGAAAGGGATGTTAGGAATTCCAGAAAAGTTTGGGGGTCTAAACTCTGAGGGGACCTGGGCTTTATGGGCCAGAAAGGGAAAATAAAAGTGTTAAGATGCCTTTATCCACAGAAGCAACAGCAGCAGTAGCAAGGCATGGGTAGAAAGGAAGGTCCTCATGCAGCTGGATCCCCTGAATTTCTTCATCCTTGAATTGGCCTTTGGGGAAAAGTAAAGAATTTTTCCACATATGCAAGAGACACGAGGAAGCTTCTATTTCTATGAGGAAGGGGCAGAATGATGCAAGGGGAGCTCTCTCTCCAAACCACATGAAAATGCACACACCTCAGTGGATGCCAAAGAAAAATGAAGCCAAGATCAAAGACCAGATACTATTCTAATTATAAGTTCTTCATGCTACATAAACTCCTACCCACTTAGAAGTCCCCAGGAAAGCAGAGAGGGAAAAACTGAGTTGACTGAGTTCATCCTGGATTGTCCAATATTAAATTTTCTTACCTGTAGAAATGATATAATTAAGTGATGAAAAAATTAAATTACTATATGTTGTTGTTGTTGTTAGGTGCCGTCGAGTCAGTATCTGACTCATAGCAACCCTCTGTACAACAGGGGAAACACTGTTGTCAGTGCTTCTCTGCTGTTCATAGGGCTTTCAATGGCAGGTTGATTTTTGGGAGGGGGTTGCCAGGTCCTTCTCCCAAGCCTACAGCTTCTGGTGTTCCCAGGTGGTCTCCCATCCACGTACTAACCAGGCCCGACCCTGCTTAGCTTCCGAGATCTGACCGGATCGGATGCCACAGGGCTATAGCTGCAGGCAATTACTATATATACAAACATATATAGTATATATATGCAGGTATATATGTACATATATGTATATAGTACATGTGTATATAGTATACACACTTATGAATGTGTGTATGAGTATGTGTATGTATGTGTGTGTATATATATGTTGTTGTTGTTAGGTGCTGTTGAGTTGGGTCCAACTCATAGCAACCTGTGTACAACAGAATGAAACACTCACCAACACTGTGCCATGCCTGGCACTATGTAAGTGCTTCTATGCTACATATATATATATATATACATATATATATATATATATATATGTGTGTGTATGTATATATATGTGTGTGTGCATATGTATGTATGTATGTGTACATATATATACATATATATATAATATATATATATGCTGAAGTTTAGCTCCATTGGGAGAATGCCTGTCTGTGCTGAGTTCCAGGATTCAATCCCCAGCACCGCAAAAATGGGAGAAGGACACGGCAATCCATTCCTGAAACAATCCCCAAACAATCAGCCATTGAAGACCCTATGAATAGCAGAGAAGCTGTGACATAGTGTTGGGCATGGTAGTGTGTCAGGGAGTGTTTTGTCCTGTTGTACATAGGGTTGCTATGAGTCATACCTGACTAAATGACACCTAACAACAATAACAACTATACATACACACACACACACACACACACATGACAAGGCATCATTATGTTGCCCCAGATGGCCTTAAACTCCTAGGCTCAAGTGATCCTCCTGTCTCAGCTGCTCATGTAGCTAGGACTAAAGGCACACCCCACTACATGCATCTTAATTTATGTTTTTGCACATTTGAATTTGATAATGTAGACTTTATAACTCCTACATGTTAATTTTCTTAATTGTACTTTAAAATATAAAACACAAAAAGGCCCTGGAAATTGTGACCAATCTTATATGATGCCCAGGACCCCAGCAAGCACAATATATCAACTGCTCTGACTAAATCTCCAAGTTTCCAAAAGCCCAGCTGAGAGTATAATTTTCAACATCTCGTTACCCTCTTTCTCCAAAAGACATTCCAGAAGAATTGGCAGACGTGTTATATGGAGACAAATAGTAGGAAGGGTGGGGGAAAAGAGTCTGTCCCTCAAACCCTCTGGTGCTGGAGCCATGTTGTTGTTAGGTGTCTAAGCCTAATGTATTGGGTAAACCTTGCACAAAATGAGCAGCCATTCAGATCTGCTTCAGAGACAGTTGTTCTGCTGCCTTATGCCTCAGAGCTACTGCTGACTGGGAGAAGAGGGCATCATTAGCTCAGAGCTGCTGCTACGGGTTGCCTCACCAGCGCAAGGATATGGCTGCTACTGTTTGTGGCTCTGTGGCAATGCCCCCTTCTCTGCTGGGTGCCCATCCCACCCCTATCCCCATCCTCTAGCCTTCTCAGAAAAAGCTGCAGAATCAGGAACTCTTGGTGGCCTCCCTCTGGTTTGGACCCCTCCTTTTCTGCATGCAAGTCCCAGGGCTTCTCAACAGCTCTCTGCAGGGGGACAGGAAGCTCATTGAGGATCTTATTGGATTAGGCCTCTCCTGCAGCTGAAGTCTTCCAGCTATGAAACAGACTTGACTTTCTCAAGGGTCTTTCTAAGCCTGAGAAGTCAAGGAAAGCAAAACAGTGTCAACATTCAGGGTTTGACATTTGGGACCAAATCTTCTTATGAATTTAAATTTTAAAAATCTTAGTCTCTCAGAACTAAGCAAGACTTTTGTCACCTACAAAAAGCAAGATATTCTTGGATAGTGATACTCTCTTGAGGTGCTGTGAAGATTACGTTCAACTTGATTAATGGGGAAAAATTCATTGGTTATGATGTTTAAATAGAAGTTATTGCATGTTTCAACACTAAATCTAAATAGTGTCCTTTGCCACTTAAAATAAGTGAGAAACATGCCATACAGTTGCATTAAAGATATATTAATCTTTACTAAAATAACTAATCACAGCTGGGACAGGCAAAGGTTTTAAGAAAAAACCAAGACTGCTTTGAATATTTTCTCTCTATCCAAATTTAAATGGAATATCTGTTAGCTTATTAACATTAATATTAGCAACTTGCTTGCCTCTGTGTTTTCTTATTCCATCCTGAATAAGAAAAGAAAATGTTGATGAATTTTGTAGGTGGAGAATCCATTGCATCAACAATGACAGGGCATTTGTCATGGGCCAGACAGTGCTGGGGATGCAGAGTTAAAAACAAGCCAGGTGTATAAAGACCTCCAAACTGTCAAGGGATGCTGCCATGGTATGGATAAAAGCCCCTAAAGGCCCATGGGCCAAAGGCTTACATGCCAGCCTACAGCAGCCCTGTGTTGTAACCCACTATCAAAACACACCACAAAGAAGCAAAAAGCCGATTTAAAGGGAGTTTTTATTAAGCTGGCTGCCACAGAGGACTAACGTCTCTCTAAAACCATGACCTTGAGGAAGAATTGTGAGGGGTTTATAAAGGCAAAAACAAAACAAAACAAAACAACCCACATCTTGTGGGGCAGGTTTTAGGTTTAGGGGCTTTTTCAGTTGGTACAGAAGCTAAGATAAGCAGTTAAAGGTTAACATTAGCATATGACTTAGGGTGTAGACAAATCACATTCCTGACCTAACCTATGGAAGTAATAAGTACACAATCAGGTCAAGCAGTTAAATTTCCCATTCCTACTAGAGTCCTACGGAGGATGGTGTCAGTCCTGTTCATTCAGTGACCCTTTACACCTCAGAGGTGATAGAACCAGAAGGCCTAGTAGGGAAAAGTTAGGTCATTGAGGGTGGGCCCTGGAAGGGAGTATTGGAACCCCATCTTCCTACCTCTCTCTCTTTGCTTCCCACCTGCCATAGGTCTCTACCACATACTCCTGTCTTTATGTCTTGTGCTGTCAGAAGCCCAAAGCAACAGGGCCAAAAGCCCATGGACAGAAACCTCTGGAAGCATAAGCCAAAATACACATTTTTCCTGAGTAAGTGGATTATCTCAGGTATTTTGCTGCAGTAACAGAAAGCTAACTAATACAGATATATACCCACGAACAGGTATAATATAATGGGAAAATGCTGTCACAGTTATAACAGTTACCATGTAATGGGAATCCAGGAAAAAAAAAATCAACTCATACACCTGTGGAAAGTCAAGGAAGCCTAGAGAAGAGTGGTAAACTTTAAAGCTGAGATCTTTGGGGGCATGCACAAGCTTCTGTAGCAGACTAACGTAGAACAAACATTCCTGGAAGGATGAACCACAAACAAAATCAGGAAGACACAATGGCATCAGTATGGTTTGTGACAAAAGCCAATAGTGACAACATAATAAGCTAGTAAGGTGAATGGGGGCTTCACACAGAAAGAGACCTGTGTGCCAGGCTAAATAATGCCATTTTTTATCCTGTGAAGCTGCCGAAGATTTTAATTAAGGCAGTGACTTGATTAGAAGGAGGATGAGTTCCAGACAGAGGTAAAGAAACCATCTGGAAGGGAAGCTGTTACAATAACAGAAGGAAGAAAGATGGAAGTAAAAAAAGAAAAAAAAAAGGTAAATTTTTCTGGCTTAATCTAGACTCAGCAGTGTCTTCCTTCTCCCCCAAAAAATGATCGATTAAAAATATTTATCAGTGGAATAGCTTAAAATGTAGACAGAACCATACAATATTGGCGTTTTTATAGATTAACAATGGTTGAGTAGCAGCAAGTCCATGTAGCTCAAGCCAGTATAAAACCTGTGCTCATAAACTACTCTGGATTTAGGACAGACATGAGGACATGTCTCCAAATAATAAAATTTCTACTACCAAGGATCATATCTGTGTAATTTTCTTTATACATTACCTCCAACAGAATTGCCTGTAGCTAGATTGTTAATGCTCTGATGAGGGAAAAAAAAAAACATAAAAATATTCCTTACTATTTGCTACTTCTTCAGTCTCTTCTTTATTATGAGTCTGTAGATGTGCCACCCTGGTGTCTGATCCCATTGGATACTGGAAGCTAAGCAGAGTCAGGCTTGGTTAGTCCTTGGGTGGGAGGCCGCCCAGGAATACCAGGTGCTGTAGGCTTGGGAGAAGGACCTAGCAGCTCACTCCCAAAATAATCAGCCATCGAAAATCCTATGACTAGCAGAGAAGCACTGACATAGGGCTGGGAATGGCACAGTGTCAGGAAGTGTTTCATCTCTCATATATAAGGTCGCTATGAGTCAGGCCCAACTGCATGGGACCTAACAATAACAATAGCAACAACAATCTCTGTGTTGTTTGCTTATTTAGAAGTGTGTCATAGAAGAAAGAAAAGTATCACTATGAAGGTACAATGGAGAAAAGAAGCAAAGCAAGAGTCAAAGGAGTAGGAAAAAGAGAAGTAAACAGAGGGCAGTTTCCTCATCATAACCAGAGACGAGAGTTGTGTTGTGGGAGCAGCTTGCCTAAGGAAATTCAGGGAGGATCTCTCTGGATTTTAGCTACAGAGAAAGGCAAAGCTAGTGATGAGCAAAGGAGGGAGCCACTGGGGAGAGAAAAGGAATTGGGAAGACTTCGGGGTACTATGTCTCCTACCACATATGCAGTGTGATTTTGTTTGAATCCAGTCTTAGTGATAGTCCCTTTCTCCCAAATTCCTATCACAAATCCAACTACTGATTTGTACACATTTTTTTTTTCTATTCTGAAAGGATCATTCCTTTGTTCAATTTTCTCTTAAGGTTTAGGATATATAGAATTAATTTCTCCAGGTCTGGTCATTCATATTCATTCCTTCTCATTCATTCTCTTTCTCCCTCCCCCACTTCCCCTCTCTCCTGACTCCCTTCTCCCCTACCTTCCTCCTCCCTCTCTCCTCTCTTCTTCTAAAGAATGAAACATTCTCTCTTGTACTAATCTTACCTAAATTTACACACACACACACACACACACACACACACACACACACACACACACACATCTATCCACACATACACAGTTTCTCTTGGATTGAAATTTCACATTAAACTGTTCTGTTCAAGGAACCAAGACACTGCTATCACACCCTCCAAAGTGATAAGTTGTAATTTCCACCATGTGGTGCTACCCAGACTGGGGAAGGAGGGAGAGAATTGTGAACAGGCAGAAAGCAAGAAGGCCGAGTAATGCCCAGGGTCTGTTCTCACATCCCCGCCATCACCACGCCTACCCATGCCATCTGGCATGTCACACCTGTTCAGAGGAATGAACTTGCACACAGAGCACACCCTCTTGGCTCTCCCCTGGAACCAGGAACATGTACAACCTACAGAGGGAGTGAGTGGTGTCAGATCAAAAAGAATCTCCAGATCAAGATGTGCATGCACGAGACTGTCACGATGAAATGTTACAGTGAAACCCAAAACAAAGAAAAAAGAAAATCTTGCAGAGTGAGCAGCCTGCTATTTAAGGTCAAATCTTGTCTGAATTCCTCCCTTATTTTCCTACAGCTATTACTGCAGCTAACTTCAAGGAGACATCATGACCCAATGTTTATAAAGGCAGGAGCACATTGGCAGAGGCCACAGCAAACATCCCTGATAAGTAGCCCCATGCTGGCCTGCAGCTATGCAGTCAGAGACACTGCAGAGATTCCTGGTCTGATAAAGAGGCATTGCTAGGTTGCAAAAATGGCCCCAGAATTTTATAGTTCCATCCATAAAAAAGAGGTCTATTTCCCTAACTCTTGAATCAAGGTGGACTTATGACTTGCTTTGTCTAAAAGTGATGCAGCCTGAGTTCTGATTCCAGGCTTCAAAATACCTTGCAGCTTCCTCCTTTATTGACCTTAAGTAGCCTGAAATCACCACCCCATGAATAAGGTCAGTTAAGCTTCGGGATGACAAGAGATAAATGGCCTCTCACCTCAGGCTGCCAACTGACTACCAGGCAATGTGAAGGAGGCATAAACTGCCATCTGAGTCTAGATGCAAGAATGAGGTCAGATAAGAGGAGCTGAAATTCCCCAGCTGATCCTAGCCCAACTGTGAACTAAACACCAGTTGCCATTTAAAGCTACTAAGTTCTAGGACTGGGTTTAGCTCAGTTGATAGAGTGCTGCTCTGCACTCTCTGAGGCCCTGTGTTCAATTCCAGTGCTGGGGACAAATGCTGGATATACCATGGACTGCCAAAAGAACCAACAGATCCATCCTAGAAGACGTGCAGTCAGAGTGCTCCTTGGAAGCAAGGATGGCTAGACTGCCTCTTATGTATTTTGGACATATAGTAAGGAGGGATCAATCCCTGGAGAAGGACATCATGTTTGAGAGACTGTTGGGTCACTGAAAAAAAAGGAAGACCCTCAACTAGTGGGGCTTGGGTTTAGCTCAGTTGGTAAGGTGCTGCTCCACACTGAGGACCTGGGTTCAATCCCCAGCACGGCAAAAATGGGAGAAGGATGTGGCACTCCACTCCCTGAAGCAATCCTGAAACAATTAACCATTGAAAACTCTATGATGCTTGCTATGAGTTGGACATAACTTGACGGCAACTTTCAACAACAATAACAACTCAACTAGATGGATTGATGCAATGGATGTACCAAGAGGCTTAAATATAAGAAAGATCGTGTGCCTGGCACAGAGTTGGGGAGTGTTTTGTTCTGTTGTATGTAGGGTTGTCATGTTGTTGTTGTTGTTGTTGTTGTTGTTGTTGTTAGGTGCTATTGAGTCCTATCTGACTCATAGCAACCCTCATAGGGTTTTCAATGGCTGACTGTTTCAGGATTGTCTTGGGAGTAGATTGCCATGTCCTTCTCCCATTTTTGCGGTGCTGGGAATCAAACTCAAGACCTCAGAGACTGCAGAGCAGCACTCTACTGACTGAGCTAAATCCCAGCCCCATGTTGTTGTTAGGCCCCGACTAATGGCACCTAACAACAATAATCAAGTTTTAGGATGGCTTGTTATCCTGAAAAATTGATAAAAGTAGTTGAAAATGTGTACATTATAAACTTTAGAATGTCTGCAGAAGAGTATCATAGAGAAGAAAAGAATTTTTTTTTTTAATTAATGAGTTTCTTGTTTTAGCTACCTTGGGCAGAAGTATTTCTAAACAGAATCATGCACTTTTCTATTCCTTTGCCAAATAAATAGAGCACAATTTAACCATACTTCAGAGTTATAAGATGGAAATAAAGTGTGCACACTCTGCTATAGTCACATGATGACTTCCGGCACTAGTGAGATCTGTGGAAAAAAGCCAGAGTGGTCTGAGTTATTGTTCTCTCACTAAGATATCATCTGTGATTTTCTATTTTGCTTTTAATCTCTATAAAATAACCTTGTGACTTTTAACAATTTTAGGGAAAAAGAATGATGACATGTGTCCCACAATTAGTGTCACTGATTTGATATTCTATCCTATTTCCCACAGTTAGATCTCTCTTATTGTATTACAGAAAATTCCATCTTGGTACTAGAAGAGGGACACTACAATGATGTAAATAACCTAAGGATAAAAACTTTGAAAAATTAGCTGACTTTGTCAAAATTATAGAAAAATATAAGTTAAGATTGAACCCAGATAATTTATAACCATTAATGAAATTAAGTAAATAATTCAACTATTTCTACAAAATGTTAGAAAAATTAATCCAGGAATGCATCAAAATATGATATCATACATAGATCAGTTTTATTACAGGAATGGAAGAGTAGTTTAGAGACCATTTTAAAAGATGGATATGCTAATTATTCTGATTTGGTCAGTATACAAAGTATGTTGTTGTTAGGTGTCCTTGAGTTGAGTCTGACTCATAGTGACACTCATAGGGTCTATAATGGCTGATTGTTTTGGAATTGCTTTAGGAGTAGATTGCCATGTCCTTCTCCCATTTTTTCAGTGCTGGTGATCAAATCCAGGGCCTCAGAGGCCACAGAGCAGCACTCTACCAACTGAGCTAAATCTCAGCCCCGTACAATGTATATATGCATCAAAACATCACATGGTACTCCACAAGTATGTACAATTATTACATGTCAATTGAAAATAAAGTGAAACTTTAAAAGATTTAATTAATTTCATAACATATTAAAGCAATTAAAACAATAACAGTAGGTCAAGAAGTGCGGAAGTAAACATTTGAAAACATCCAATACCCAATCACAGTAAAAAAAACTATAATTAGAAAAAGCTTCCTTAGTCTGATGAAGACCAGCTACCAGAGGCCTACAAATCATTCTTAACATTGAAATGCTAAAAAAATTCCATCTTAGACTGGGAAAAGGACATAACTATACCTGAGTGTATTTGAAATTCTACTAAGTGCTCTAACAAACTGTATTATGCAGATGACACAACTTTTCTTGCTGAAACTGAAGAGGATTTGAAACATTTACTGAAGAAGATCAAAGAACACAGCCTTCAGTATGGATTGTGCCTTAACAGTAACAAAACAAAAATCCTTACAACTGGGTTAGTAAGCAACTTTATGATAAATGGAGAAAAGATTGAGGTTGTTCAAGATTTTACTTTACTTAGCTCTACAATCAACACCCATGGAAGCAACTGTCAAGAAATCAAAAGATGCATTGCACTGGAAAAAGCTGTTGCAAAACACCTCTATAAAGTATTAAAAAGTAAAGATATCACATTGAAGATAAAGGTGTTCCTGATTCATGCTATGCTATTTTTAGTCACACCATATACTTGTGAAAGCTGGACATTGAATATGGCAGACAGAATTGATGCTTTTGAATTATTGTGCTGGAGATGAATATTGAATATACCATGAACTGCAGAAAGAACCAATATATCAATCCTAGAAGAAGTGCAACCAGAGTGCTTCTTGGAAGCAAGGATGGTTAGACTGTATTTCACATGATTTAGACATGTTTTCAAGAGGGACCAATCCCAGGAGAAGGATATCATGTTTTCGAGAGTGGCAGGTCACCAAAAAAAAGAGAAGACCCTCAAATAGATGGATTGACACAGTGGCTGTAACAATGAGCTTAAACATAAAAGAGATTGTGTGCATGGCACACTGTTGTGTTGTGTCTCTTTCTGTTGTATATAAAGTTGCTATGAGTCACCCTCAACTCCACGGCACCTAAAAATAGCAACAACAAAGTGTTTTAAAGTTCTTACCAAACTGATTCTAAAATCTATATGAAAGAACAACAGTTGAAGAGCAGTCAGAACTTTCCTGTAGAAGAGAAAAATATAAATATCAAGATGTGTTTAACAGCTATGTACTCAAGTCAGTATGGTGTTGGCATCGAAATTCATAATTTAACCAAAGCAGCAGAATTGTTGATGGGTACCATCAAGTTAGATCCACTTCATGGTGACCCCTAAATATAACAGAACAAAATGCTACTCAACACTGTCCCATGCATAGGATCTGTTTTTTTGTTTGAGCCCTTTGTTGTAGCCCCTATATTTCTTCTTACTTTGAGTCATGCCACATCAGAAAAAGGTCTCAGGGCCTTACTCCATTTCCATCATTAAGATTGACTCTACTTTGAGGAGGCAACTCTTCCCCAGTCATCTCTTAGATGGCTTTCAGCCTGGGGAACTCATTTTTGGCACTATATTTGACAGTGCTTCTCTGCTCTTCAGAGGGTTTAAAATGGCTCATTGTTTTAGGAGTGAGCTGCCAGATCCTTCTCCCTAGTCTGTCTTAGTCAAGAAGCTCAGCTGAAACCTGTTCACTATGGGTGGCCCTGCTGGCATCTGTAATTCCAGTAGCATGGCTTTCAGCATCACAGCAACATACACACCTCCACAGCACAGAAAAATGAGACATGTGGGGGAAAGAAGAACAAAGAACTCAAAAATAGAGCCACGTATATATGGAAACTTTATGCATAACCACAGTCTCACTGCAAATCAAGGTAGACAGAATGGATGACTTAAAAGATGGAAACAATATTGTTTAGGTATATCAGAATATTTTTTTGCCTAAAAATAAAATGTGGCCTATATTTCATATAATGTCAATATAAAGAACATTATAGACAAAATGAATTACAGACAAAGACTTCCATGACAAATTCAAAATTAAACATTTTTAAATATGGGAGTGTCCGAAACAAGATTGTGAAGTGCTACAAACATATGAAAAATATTAATATGATCACTTCATAATTAAGAGCTTCTATTTCAAATAAATTATAAAGCAAGAGAATGCAAATATAAACATGTGAATATTACAATGTGTATAAAAATTAGTATGGAGATATTAGAAAACAAAAATCCCCATATAAATAATGACAAAATAAAAAAGTGGAAAATGACATAAACAAAAGAAACTTGAAAAAAATGTGAAAATATTCAACAGCCTTAGAAATTCTGGAAGTAAATAAATTATATTTTATCCCACCTAGGACACAAAACTACCTCATTTGGTAATAACAAGAGATGGCAAGGATATGGAACAGCAAGACCTCTTGTATTCCATTAATAGAGATTTAAATGTGTGCACTCACATTTATGTTACTTGGCAAGCTGAAAATGATTAAACTCTGTGATGTGGCAATTCTACCTTTGGTATATTTCCCCTAGAGAAGCTTTTGCATTTGTACATGATGACATATGATTTAAAAATTTTAAATATTATTTTTATAACAGCAAACAGCTGGATATTATCCAAATGTCCATCAACAATGGAATGGAAAGCACCTCTCCTCCATTGCCATCTTGTCTACAGTTTCCAGAGCCTCCTGCCCATGGGGAGAACCACTTCCTCCTTGGTCAGGCTGCAATGCCCACAGCTGGCTCAAAGGATTTAGATGTGGGAAGAGTTTGAAAAATCCCCTTATTCAAATGGTGGAGATGGCAACTAGAAAGTGTGGTAAGGAAGAAAGAAGTGTAATGATTTGAGAAAGAAGTTCCCTGATGACACCTTCAACACCATCCATAAAATAAGAGATGACTAAGAGAAGAAAATAGCTACTGCATTGGTAACTAAGGCATGTAGAAAAATAAAGACTTTTTCCACCCTGGCCTCGAGTCCCATTGGAATAGCTACCTGGAGAGTGGGAAACTGAAGAGTGGAGAGTCCAAGGGATGGAGAAGAGTGACATGAGCTGATGGTTCCCTGAACCTAGGAGAACCAGTCCAGAACAAGGCTCAACTCTGGTAAGGTAGGGCTGGTAATTCAGAGGAATAGTCCATAGACTCGACAACCTAGGACTCATGGTGTATGCTATAGACCAATTGTTGGATGAGAATGCAGGGAATGGAGAGAAACTGAAGGGGACAGGGCTGAATACAGAGTCTGCAGCAGATCTGAGGCACCAGGAACTGAGGCTGCAAACTATGGGACAGGGGAGTGAAAGAAAAGTGCCAGAGACTCATCATTACCCAAACTCAAAGGAACGCCAGAGGGAGAAGCTCTTCACACTGAGAGGAGGTAGAGCCTAACTCCCAGACCAAGCAATGGGCAAGCCTCAGCAAAACAAACAAACAAACAAACAAACAACAAAAATAGGAAATATGAAAGGACAGGCTGGATCTGAAGATCCCAAAGCCTGTAGACCAAAGCCTCTCAACAGAAAATTTCAAGCAATCCCAATCCCTAGACATGTTTTGATTATAAATATGCTAAGAGACATCAAAGCTAACACCACTAGCACACTTGAAATGTTGGAGAAGAAGGTATCTTATTTGGAGTCTGTATTCTCCCCTGAACTAGAATCTATTAGAACAAATCAAGATGCAATCCTTGAGATGCAAGGCAAGCTAAATGAAATAAACACTTCAATAGAATCCTCAGTTTCTAGACTGGATGAGGCAGAACAGAGGATCTCATATGCAGAAGAAGGAGTACAAAATATTAGTTACACACAAACTAAGATGGAGAAAATGATGAAACAGTATGAACAGGGTCTCCAAGAGATTTCAGACCAAAATGAGAAGGTGAAACCTAAGAATTCAGGGTGCTCATAAAGGAGCAGAAAGCAATACAAAAGGATTAGGAAATTTATTCCAAGAAATGCTGAATGAAAACTTCCCTAACCTAATGCAAGAGCCGGGTACCTATACAATTGAATCATTCAGAACCCTGCCCAGAATAGACCAAAACAGATCCTCCCCATGACATATTATTATATGAATGCTTACCTTGGACAAGAGAGAAGCAGTTTTGAAAGCAGTGAGGGAAAAGCACCAACTGACTTACAAAGGCAAACCCATTAAAATAACTGCAGACTTCTGCACATCAACATTGAAGGCTAGAAAAGCCTGGAGACATATCATTCAAGTTCTAAAAAAGAGCAACTTCCAACTAAGAATATATTTTCCCACAAAGTTATCCTTCAAAATAGATGAGGAGTATAATATTGCCACATTCATATGATTCACAGCCATCAAACCAGCAATACAGAGGATCCTCAATCAACTACCACATACAAGGGAGATAAGACAACTCCACATAGAAGATCAAAGAAGTGAACAAATAAGATGAGATGAAATCAAGAAAGAAATAAGATAAATATGAATCAAAAACCAGTAACAAGCACTAACTAGATGCATAACAATAAACACATCTCAATATTTACTCTTAATGTAAATAGTCTTAATTCACCAAATATGAGCCATAGACTGGCCTATTGGATGAAAAAATATAAACTCACAATATGTGCAACTCAAGAGACTCACCTAACCCACAAAAACTGTAAAAGGTTGAGAATCAAGGGCTGGAAAACTATTTTAAAAAAGCAAGGGGAAAACAAAACAAAAAAAGCAGGAGTCATGACATTAATTTCAGATAGAGTAGACTTCAATCTAAAACTAATTGGAAGAGATAAAGAAGGACACTACATATTACTAAAAGGAATAATCAACCAGGAATCAATAATGTTACTTAATATATATTCCCCAAATGCAGGGGCACCTAGCTTCATAAAATAAACTTTATGGAAAATAAAGGAATACATTGGACTAGACACAATAATTATGGGAGACTTCAATATCCCACTTTCACTAAAAGGTCATCAAAATGAAAAATCAACAGAGAAATGATGAGCTTAATTTGCACCTTAGACCAACTGGAACTCACAGATATCTACAGAATATTCCACCCATCTGATGAGGAATACACATTCTTCTCAGCACCACATGGAACTTTCTCTAAGATAGGCCACATTTTAGTACACAAAAACAGCTTCAATAAATACAAAAAAAAGTAGAAGTCATGCCATGTACTTTATCAGACCACAACAGAATAAAACTGGAACTCAAAAGCAAGAAAAATATCAGAAATTTTACAAATTCATGGGGACTAAATAATACACCATTGAATGATCAATGGGTTATTGAAGAAATTAAAGCAGAAATTTTAAAACTCCTGCAATCAAATGAAGATGAAAACATACGCTTACCAAAACTTATGTGATACAGCAAAGACAATTCTAAGAGGGAAGTTCATAGCATTGAATGCCTTCATCAAAATGCTATAGATGGGCCAAATAAATGACTTAACAGCACATTTCAAGGCACTAGAAAGCCAACAACAAATCAGTCCCAAAAGGAGCACTAAGACATAAATTATCAAGATCAAGGCAGATATATCTCAATTAGAGTCTAAAAAGATAATTCAAAGAATTAATGAGACTAAGAGCTGGTTCTTTCAAAAGATTAATAAAATAGATGCTCCCCTAGTGAATCTCACCAAAAGGAAAAAAGAAAAGGCCAAAATTGTGAAAAATTGAGATGAAAAGGGGATCATAACCACCGATTCCAATGAAATCCAGAAAATCATCAGGGAATACTTTGAGAAATTGTATTCCCCCAAAATATGAAAATACAGAAGAAATGGATAAATTTATTAACACATACTATTTACCAAAATTAAGCCCAGAGGACATAAGTGACCTAAACAGACCCATTACATATGCTGAAATAGAAAAAGTGATTAAAAAAAAAAAAAAACTCCTAACAAAGAAGAGCCCATGACCTGATGGTTTCACAGAAGAATTCTACCAAATTTCCAAAGAAGAATTAATACCAGTGCTCCTCAAATTATTTCAAAACATAGAAAAGGAGGGGGCACTCCCAAACTCATTCTACAAAACTACCGTTACCTTGATACCTAAATGGGGCAAGGATATATCTGAGAAAGAAAACTATAGACCTATTTCCCTAATTAACATAGATGCAAAAATTCTCAACAAAATCCTGGCAAATTGAATTCAGCAACATATTAAGAAGATTGTTCACCATGACTAAGTGGGATTTATTCCTCAGATGCAATGCTGGCTCAGCATATGAAAATCAATTAATGTAATTCAACATATCAAGAGGCTTGTAAACAAAAATCACATGATCATCTCAATCAATGCTGAGAAGGCCTTTGACAAAGCGCAACAACCTTTTATGATAAAAACTCTGAAAAAGATAGGGATAATAGGAGAATATCTTAACATAATAAGGCCATTTATGATAGACCTACAGCATACATCATATTAAATGGAGAAAAATTGAAATGAATTCCTTAAGATCTGGAACAAGGCAAGGATGCCCACTCTCTCCTATCTTATTTAACATTGTGGTTGAAGTCCTAAACAGTGCAATCAGACTTGAGAAAGAAATCAAAGGGATACAGATAGGCAAAGAAGAGGTCAAGTTATCTTTATTTGCAGATGACATGATTCTTTACCTAGAGGATTCCAAAAACTCCTATAGAAAACTTTTCGACCTAATTAACTCCTTTAGCAAAGTGGCAGGATACAAAACTAATACCCAAAATTAGTAGCCTTCCTTCACACCAATTGTGAGCAAGAAGAAAAGGAAATTAAGGCTATACTCCCTTTCATGATAGCCCACCAAAAACGTCAATACTTGAGAATCAATCTAACCAAAGATCCCACAGATCTCTACAAGGAAAACTTCAAAACATTAAAGAAAGAAACTGCAGAGGATACTAGAAGGTGGAAGGACCTCTCCTGCTCTTGGATCAGGAGAATCAATATTGTAAAAATGGCTCTACTACCAAAAGCAATCTACAGATTTAATGTAATCCCCATTAAAATTCCAATGACAGACTTTGCAGAAATAGAAAATATAATCCAAAAATTCATATGGAAACACAAAAGACCATGTATAGCCAAAACACTCAAGCTGCAGAACTAGTACAGGTGGGATCACAATCCCTGACTTTAAACTATACTACAAGGCTGTAGTAGAAAAACAGCTTGGTACTGGCACAAAAATAGGCCTGAAGACCAAGGCAACAGAATTGAAGACCCAGAGATACAGCAACACATCTATAGACACCTGATCTTTGACAAAGTAGCAAAGTGGGCAAATTGGAGAAAAGATAGCCTCTTCAACAAATGATTCTGGGAAACACGGATTTCCACCTGCAGAAAAATGAAAACAGATCTGCACCTCTCAATATGCACATGACTTAACTTGAAAAGGATAAAATACTTCAACATAAAACCAGAAACCTTAAAATTACTAGAAGAAAAGATAGGCAATATGCTCCAACATCTAGGCACAGGAAACCATTTCCTTAATAAGACACCAATTCCTCAGGAAATTGCAACAGGAATAGATAAATGGGATTACATGAAATCCTAAAGCTTCTGTACAGCAAAGGAAACAATTAACAGAGTTAAGGAAGACCCCACTGAATGGGAGAAAATCTTTGCACCCTACACATCTGACAGAGGACTAATTTCTAGGATTTACAAAGAACTCAAGAAAGCAAATCCCAAGACAAAAAATAATCCAATACAAAAGGGGCAAGGGAAATAAACACACATTTCTTAAATGAAGAAGTTCATAAGGCTAAGAAGCACATGAAAAAATGCTCAATATTCCTAGCTGTTAGGGAAATGAAAATCAAAACAACTCTGAGATTGCACCTTACTCCAGTAAGAATGGCCAAGATCAATAAAACAACAACAAATGTTGGTGGGGGTGTAAAGAAAAGGGAACCCTCTTACACTGTGGTTGGGGCTATAAATTGGTTCAACTACTTTGCAAATCAATGTGGAGATACCTCAGAAAACTGAAAATAGAGTTATCATACAACCCAGTTATACCACTACTGGGAATATACCCAAAGGGAGATGAATCATCATACTACAGAGACATCTGCATCTCCATATTCATTGCATCACTTTTCACAATAGCAAGGATATGGAATTAACCAAAGTCCCCATCAACAGAATAATGGATAAAGAATTATGGTACACATACACAACGGAATACTACTCAGCAATCAAAAAAATGAAATAATGTCATTTACAGCAAAATGAATGGAACTGGAGAACATCATCTTAAGTGAATGAACACAAACCCAAAAAGAAAAATACTCTCACTCATATGTGGGTACTGAAATGTTCTCACTCATATGTGGGTACTGAATCAAACACAAAGGAAGGGAAAAATTCTATTCATAAATTGAAACATAAAAAAGCACAATTAAGCTTAACACAGAAGAGACAACTTAAGAAATGGAAAGGAGGAGGGAGGGATGTAGCAGAGAGAAGTGAAGATGGGAGAAGATGGGAGAGGGAGGAAGGTCAATGAAGAGGGATAAAGGGGGAAAGGTCAATCTCAATGTAAACAGCATAACTTCATGAGTATGTTGAAAAATAGGGGAAGATAAGAAAAAACCTCCTAGAATAGCTAAAATAAAAAAATAGTAATAATACCAAACACTGGCAATAATGCAAGCAGACTAGATCACTCAAGTAATACGGCTGAAAATGTAAAAATGTAGGTCATGATATAAAAAAGTTTAGATTTATATCAAAATTGGGATGCACATATATAGACAAATATTCTCATGAAAAGAAATGCAAATAGAAAGGAAACCATTAGTGGGGAGGGTGGGGATGGGGGATGAGGGTCATGAGAGGGTAAGGGGGAAGTTATGTGAGCAATGTACAATGAAATGCATACATGGAAATGTCATAATGAGACCCATTAAATTGTACATTAAAAATTACAAATAAAAAAAAGAAAAAAATACAAAAATGGGCTATGGGTGCAGCTCAGTGCAGCAGCACTTGCAAAGTATATGCCAGGCCCTGGGTTCTGCCCCTAGTACCACCAAAAAAAAAAAAAACCCAAAAAACAAAAATGGCAATGTGGAAAAAATGGAGTTGAATTGTAGAGTTTATCTTTTGGTTATTATTTTATGTTCAATCAATCAAAAATTATTGACATAAAGAATAGAAAGAAGAAAGAGAACTAGCAAGGGGAAGCAAAGATTGTGGAAGGTGGGATCGGGAGGAGAAACAATGTAGAAGGGATAAACGAGGAAGAAGATAAACTCATTGTAAATGATGAAACTTCATGAGTACATGGGAAAAATAGGGGAACATAACCCATATGAGTTTTACTACATATTAGTCAAAATTTCAATAAACCTTGTAACTTCATAAAAATATAATGTAATAGTTCCATAAAGGAAAAAGCAAATGCTGTATTACTCGGTACCCCACCAACATTTACCAATAAAGGAGAAAAAATAAAAAATAAAACAATAGAATGGATTAATAATCACACCATATGTAAAATATAATATTACATAGTGTTAAAAAGTATGAACTCCTACTACATCAACAACATAAATGTAGCAAATATGTAAAGTATGATCTGTGTACAAGATTCTATTCTAAGTAGTTTACAAAGATTTTGTTAGGTGCCTTCAAGTTGAGTCCAACTCATAATGACCCTATGTACAACAGAATGAAACACTCCCTGACACTGTACCCTACTTGGTACCATGTCAGTTCTTCTCTGCTCTTCATAGGGTTTTCAATAGCTGATTGTTTTAGGATTGTTTCAGGAGTGGAGTGCTAGGTCCTTCTCCCATTTTTGCCGGCCCTGTGATTGAACCCAGGGCCTCAGAGCATGCAGATCAGCACTCTACCAACTGAGCCAAAACCTAGCCCATTTACAAAGTTAGCTCATTTAACAATTATAACAGTATAGTGAGGCAAGTAGTATTATTACCCTAATTTTTTAGGGAAAGATACTGAACACAGAGAGACTATGTAACTTCAAGTTCAGGGGAGTACTTACAGTATGATATACTACTTTTTTTAAAAAGCTAAAAAAGGAACAAAATTCAAGATTATGTTGTTTAAGGGTATATATGTAAGATCCTACCTGATCTCAGCAGCTAAGCAGGGTTGGCCTGGTTAGTCCTTGGATGGGAGACCACCTGGGAATAGCAGGTGCTACATGCTAGGGAGAAGGACCTGGCAATCCACTCCCAAAACAATCTGCCATTGAAAACCCTATGAGTAGCAGAAAAGCACTGACATAGGGCCAGGCATGGCACAGTGTTGGGGAGTGTTTCATTCTGTTGTACATAGGGTCCCCATGAGTTGGGCCTGACTTGATGGCACTTAAAAACAAACGAACAACATGCAAGAAAATATTTTATAAATAATGAATAAACTACAGAGGATGCCAAAATCTATGCATATTTTAAGTATTAGAATTGTACTACTCAATAGGTACTGACAACAAAAGATGAATACAAGTCATGTTTGACTTCCGCAATTACAAGAGGCGTTCAAAGTGGTTACCATTGTAATTCAATTCAATTTTGAAAAACAATGCATAAATAACAGCTCTTAATATATATGTACATTTTTTTTAGCAACCAAGTATATGCCCAAAATTTAGGAGGGTAGTTCTCTGAGAGTTTATCAGGCATAAAGACTGGAGGTAGCTACAAAACATAGATACAGTGCTAGCTCTCATGACAGGTGGTGGTCTCATAGTTGAATTAGTATGCTTCATAATTTTCCATATACATTGTATAATTTTGCTCGTACCAAAATTATATTTAAAGAAATTTATTATCTGTATTTTTGACACTTAGATTAACTAAGAGTATTATTTTGCATATTTTCTGATTTTTAGTTGCACTCAAAAGAAATGAGAGTGTGGGATAGCTGACTTCTAGAGAAACAAAGTAAACTTATGATTATTTTTCAATGTATGTATAGTTTCTCTGAAGATAAAACATGTTCAAAAGAATGGTTATTCATGAATTAATGGTCAATATCAGCTTTTCTTTTGGGCATATT
>VMDO01008756.1:63092-81904 GCA_007922755.1 Pedetes capensis
GGGGGGAGAGAGAGAGAGAGAGAGAGAGAGAGGAAAGACCACCAAACTATTGGAAAAACTTCGTGAAGGTCACATTCTAGAGCCATAAGCCTAGTAAAAGGCTAAGATTTAATCATAAGATGATAGAATACTTTGTTTCCCCAACACCCAATCACCACACTAACAGGGATCCAGAGAAATGCAGTGGATTATATATGAAAAACTTGTATGATGTAGACCTTCTGAAAGCAATATTAGGGTATCCCAAAACCAAGAGGAGAGAAAATAAAAATAAATTTGAAAGCAAATTTAGCCAAACATTTAATTCAGGTAAATTTATAGCCAGATTATTATAAGCCTTCACAATATAGTATGTCTAGCTTTCAACAAAAATTTATAAGGCAAGCAAAGAGAAATAATAATAATAATAATAATAATAATAATAATAGTAATAATAAACATTGTAGAGACAAAACAAGCATCAGAACCAGATTCATTTCTGACACTGTAAGGAAACAATAGTATTCCTGATGTGATATAATGTCATTTGAAAGTGGACTTTGATTACTTAAAAATGTACACTTCAAAGTATACAGTAATTATAAAATGTTTAAAAAGGAATTATAATTGATATGCTAAAATATAAAATGGAATCATTTAAAATGTTTAATTAAAAGTAACAAATCAGAAAAACAAGAACAAATACAACTTAAAGAAAATCATTCACGGACAGACACCCCATGTTTTCTCTGACATGTGGAAGCTAAACTTCAATATATATTTAAAATTAAGGCATACAGTCCATGAAAGTAGAAGAGGTCTATGTAGGTAACAATAATGGACCAAGAAGAAGGGGAAGGGCAAGAAAAAGAGTAATGGGAGAAAGGAAAGGAAATAGTACATATGTTGCCCTTAGGCAAAATCATGATATAGACAGATAGGAAGGTAGGTAGGTAGGTAGGTAGGTAGGTAGGTAGGTAGGTAGATAGATAGATGGTAGATAGATAGATAGATAGATAGATAGATAGATAGATAGACAGACAGACAAACAAGACGTGCAAATAGAAGGGAGACCACTGGTGGGGAGGGAGGGGATGGAGGAGGGAGGCACGAGATGACCAATGTACAATGACATGCATGTATGGTAATGTCATAATGAGACTCATTACATTGTATATTAATTTTACTAAGGTAAAAAATAAAATAGTTATAGATATTATCCAATTGCATCTATAATCACTGTAGACGTGAATGGTTTTAAGTATTAAAAGTCATGTAGTTGTTGTTGTTAGGTGCTGTCAAGTCGGATCTGACTCATAGTGACACTATGTACAACAGAACAAAACACTCCTCAACACTATGCCATGCCCGACATTCTTGTCAGTGCTTCTGTGCTACTCATAGGGCTTTCAATGGTGGATTGTTTTCAGGAATGGATTACCAGATCTGTGGATTAGGATTCAGGAATGGATTACCAACCTGTAGGACCTGGTATTCCCAGTCTCCCATCCAAGGAATGACCAGGCCCAACCCTGCTTAGCTTCCGAGATCAGGCAGGATTGGATGCTAGGGTGCTACAGCTGCAGACATTAAAAATCATGTTGTTGTCATAGATTGCCATAATTTTTTTTAAAGGTCCAACTATGTTTTGTCTATAAGAAACCCACCTTAAATATAAATATTCAGATTAAAAGGAACAGAAAAGGATATATCATGCTAACAATAAGTTAGCCAGAGTAATTTTATTTCAGCCAAACTAAAACAAGTTATCAGCGATAAAGAGGGACATCCCACAACAATAAAGGGGTCAATCTCCCAAGCAGATGTAATCACGCTAAATGAGTATGCATTTCACAACAGAGGGCAAAAAACTGATACACCTGGAAGAAAAAGTAGGCAAGCCCACTGATCTAGTTGGAGACTTAAACACCCTTCTTTCAGCAATTGAGAGACAGGGCAAGCATTAAGGATATAGCTGATCTAAACACCATTGTGTATCAATTTTACAATTGGTATTTAAAGAATATTCTACTCAACAATAATAGAATATACATTCTATTCACACTCACATGGAGTATTACCAAAGTAGATCACATTCTATGCCATAAAACATACCTTAACAAGCATAAAAGAGTACAAACCACATAAAGTATATTTTCAGATTACAATGGATTTTCTTTTTTTTTTTTCCTGGTGGTACTAGGGGTTGATCCCAGGACCTCACTCATGATTTGCAAGTGCTCTACTATTGAATTACATCCCAGCCCATTTTTTACTTTTTATGTTGAGACAGGGTCTTACAAAGTTAGGCAGACTGCTTTGGCCTCCAACTTCCAATCTTCCTGCTTCCCTGCCCTGAGTCTCTGGGATTACAGACATGTGCCACCACTCCAAGCTACAATGGAATTCAATAAGAAATTGAAAACAGAACAACATTCGGAAAATCCCCAAATATTTGGAAGTTAAACAATGTACTCCTACATATCAAGTGTCGAGAGTTATTAAAACCATTTTTTAACTAAATGAAAATGAAAGTACAATTTATCAAAATCTGTGAGGTGAAGAGAAAACAATGCTTGCAGACATTTTTCCTTTGTAATGCTTACATTTAATACTACAGAGTATTAAATGTAAGCATTACAAAGGAAAAATGTCTGAAATCTGTAACCTGAGTGTTCATGTTAGGAAAATAGAGAAAGAAGAACAATTCAAGCATAAAGCAAGCAGAAGAAAATAAACAATAAAAAGTACCGCAGGCCAAGGAAGTTGAAAACAGGAAACATACCAATGAAACTAAAACTGGTCCTAATTCATCTAAATCAAGGGTAGGAAACTCTAGGAATGAGCCATCCTGAGGCATAATTCCTGTCCATTTGTAAAACTGTGAGACACAGAAACAAAGATGGGAAAGGCATTCGGCAGGGGCTAACAGCACAAGACATTTCCGTAAAGAAAAAAATGGAGAAAAGGAGGAAAGAATAAAAAGGAATCACTATTTCCAAGCAATTCTGGAATCCATCCAGGAAAACGCAATTAGTTTTAAGGGTTGGAAATAATCCTCTCCGGTTCTCAGCTCTGCCCTCTGAGAGCTTGGCTTGGTTATCTGAGCGCAAGTTTCTGTCCTCTACATATTTCCATTTTCATGGAAGTTAGCATGTGTTTGTGGCAGAGTAATTTTATCAGCCAGCTTTTGGCCTGTAGAACTTAAGGGACCCAACTCTCTTCTTTCATTTTGTACTCCCTCTGGGCCTTTTTTCCCACCATGTGTCAGTCAGCTTGTTGTGCTATGGGGGTTTGAGTGTTGCTGTGATGCTGAAAGCTATGCCACTGGTATTTCAGATACCAGCAGGGCCAACCATGGTGAACATGTTTCAGCTGAGCTTCTAGACTAAGACAGACTAGGGAGAAGGACCTGGCAGCCTACTCCCAAAATAATTAGTCATTGAAAACCCTGTGAATAACAAAGAAGCACTGTCAAACAGAGTTCCAGAAAATGAGCCCACCATGCTAGAACCAAGCCATTCAAGAAATGAATAGGGAAGTATTGCCTCCTAAAAGTAGGGTTGACCTTAATGACAGAAATGGAGTAAATTCCCCAAGACCTCCTTTTGCTGATGTGACACCACTCAAAATAAGAAGAAACATAGTGGCTGCAACATTGGGTTCAAACATAAAAAGACTGTGTGCATGGCACAGTGTCAGGGAGAGTTTTGTTCTGTTGTATACAGGGTCACTATGAGTTGGATCTGACTCAACAGTACCTAACAACAATTGTCCCTTCCAGCTCAAGATAGCAGGGTTGCTACTGATGTAAAAGTCTCAAAAACTTTATGGGTCTCCTGTGCATGTCATGGAGAGTCACTTCTTTAAGCAAGAGGATCCTTCACAATCTTTCTTGGATCACCTCATTTATATTCCTGTCTTCTGCTGAGGTGGCTAAGGAGAACCATGGTTCACATGATAAATCCCTTCAAAGAGCCTTCATGTGACTGAGTGCTGACCTTGGGAATCACAAGCAAAGGATTGTCCAGCCACACCCTTGGATTTCTCTCTGT
The DNA here is from genome assembly GCA_007922755.1 of Pedetes capensis. Lineage (NCBI taxonomy): Eukaryota > Metazoa > Chordata > Mammalia > Rodentia > Pedetidae > Pedetes > Pedetes capensis. The sequence goes on from VMDO01008756.1 coordinate 67,127, forward strand.
AGACACACTTTCCTAATCATCTATTTTCAGTGCATTTTGTAATCTAAACAAGCTGAGAATTTCACCAAACTGGCTCCTTCCAGTTTTACAATTTTTCCTTCAACCTCTTTCTTCTGCCATTTCACTATAAGCATCAGGAAAAGGCCAGTCTGTATTGTCAATGCTTTCCTTGGAAATCACTTTGGTTAAATATCCAAGTCATTGTTGACCAGTTTGCTTTTCCACATAACTACAGGACATGATACAGCTAAGCTATCTGCCATTATGAGACAAGGATTCCCTTTCTTTCAGTTTCCAATAAAATGTTCTTCCTGTCCATTTGTGCCTCAGAGAGTAACATTCACACCAATATTTCTACAATAGTCTATGCCTATGAATTTAAACATTCTCTAAGACTATATATGCTTTCCCTATCACGTTCTTCATTTCTTTTCCAGTTTTCCTTAGCAGAAGACTATGCGTATTTCTACTAACAGTCTGTTTAAAGAAATCTAAGCTTTTTCCATCATCCTGTAAATTCTTCACATCTTTTCCCATTGCCCTATAGCAAGCCCCCTGCCCCATTTGTTACAATGCCACTTCACTCCCAGGCACTAAAATCTGAATTAATTTCTTATTGCTGTTGTAGCAAAACACCACACAGCTGCTTATAACAACACAAATATATTATCTCACAGCTTAAGTGTTGAGAAATTTGAAGTGGGTTTCAGTGGATTTCCAGTCAGTGGGGCTGTGTTCCTTTCTGGAGGCTACCTTCGATCTCAAAGCCACCAATGACCATTAAAGTCTGTTAACTCTTCTTCCTGCCTCTTCTACTTTTGAAGATCCTGTGATTATATTAGGCTTATTCCAATAATTCAGGATAAACACCCCGCCTTAAGATCAGATGGCTAGCAGGCTTGATGCTAGCTGCGATTTTAATTCCTCTTTACAATGTAATATTACATAGTCATGGTTTCCAGGGATTATGAGGTAGGCTTTTTTGGGGAGCCCATTATTCCACCTACTACAAGGAAAATGAAAAGCAAGGAACATCTGAGAAGTTGTCACAGTCACGAGAAGCCTAAGGGCACGTGATGACTAAATATACTATGATATCCTATGGGGATCCTGGAACAGAAAAATGATATTAAGTAAAAACTAAAGATATCTGAATAAAATATAGATATTAGTTAACAATAATGTGTCAATATTTCATCAATTGCAGTGACTGTGCCACAATTCTGTAAGATGTTAAGCATAGGTGAAACTCTGTACGGGGTATATGGGAGTTCTCTGCCTTGACCCAAGCCTTTTTGCCAGGCAATGCCAGAGAGAGTGATTCCATCTCCATGCTGTGAGACACATGATAACATAGAGAGCTCTTTCTACATAATGGGAAAACTCAAGGAACGTGTATTTGGCAGTAAGAGAAAAGACTCTGTGTTTAACCTACTTCCTAGAAAACTATGAGAGGTGAATTCCAGTAAGGAGTTCTTGGGGTGTCATTGCTATTTTACGTGATGTAGGAGTGTGTGTGTGTGTGTGTGTGTGTGTGTGTGTGTGTGTGTGTGTGTGTGAGAGAGAGAGAGAGAGAGAGAGAGAGAGAGAAGCAGTTGGGAAGCCACAGAAGTAGGTGGGCTATATGTGTTTAAGGGTGATCCAGCTGTGTGAGAGACAAGTACACAAGCAGAGTTTGCACTGACTTTTATGAGAAACCTAAAGGAAAACATTTACGAATATGGAACTGATTAAAACCTTGGCCACAAAGGAGAACCAATGTATTCTTTAGCCCATGTCCCCTATCAACTTGCTGCATTCTGATTATCCTAAGGAACTTCAACTCAAGCTGAAGGATTTCATTCAAATGTCAGCTCCTCTGAAAAGCCATCCCCATTTAGCTCACTCTCAGTTCTGCCTGGAGATATCACACTTTTTGATAGCTATATTCTGTTACAACTTATCACACTGCATTTGAATTATTTTTTGTATTTATTATAAAATCTGTCTCCCTAACATGACCTCCAGCCCCTATATCCCACCACTATGCAACTTTAGAGCAGATATTTTGTTTGATTTGACAAGAAAAATTATGGCCCCAGAACCTTGCACAGTGCCTGGCACATGGGAGGTGCTAAAAAAAATAATGAATGGATGCAAAGAAAGAAGAGAGGAAAGCAGAAAGAAAGGAAAAGAATTCCTAAAAGATTTCTATCAGCACAAAGAAGCAAGTCTATTAAAGTTTAATAAACATCATGTTGTCCTTTTGTTTCACGATCTGCAAATGCCTAACAAATCATTGTTAAAAAAGATGCTACTTTCAGCTTTGTGCCTTCCAGCTGTCTCCTTGAATTGTAGGGCATATTTCCACTGAGACCCTCCTCATGTCCTCTTACTTTCCTCAAGTCCCTTTATGCATGGCAGCCCCCAATGGCTGCTGGTTGACTGGAGAAGCAAGAGCTCCCTGAGATTAACATTTTAGCTACACTTTGGATAGGGCTGTGATCCAGCTGCACATTTGTATATTCATTTAGCCATACTCCTGCCTCTATAGCCTCCTGACAACTGCAGATGGTAAAGCCATTTCTCATAAGGTAGGTGTGAGGAGGAGAGGGACAGGTCTAAACATCACCTGGAGGAGACAGCAGCATTAGAACAACCCAGAGAGCCAGGAATGACAGTAAATTAAAAACTGGACATTGTCATTAGGTGCTGTTGAGTTGGTGTCCAACTCATAGCAACCCTACTTACAAGTGAAACAGTATTGTTACTGCTTCTCTACTGTTCCTAGGGTTTTCAATGGCTGATTGTTTTTTGGGGGAGTGGGTTTCTGGATCCTTCTCCCAAACCTACATCACCTGGTGTTCCCAGGCAGTCTCCTATCCAAGTACTAAACAAGTCTGACACTGCTTAGCTTCCAAGATCTGACAGGATCAGACGCCACAGTGGTATGGCTGATAATACTTTCTCACTCTATTAACAACCACTTGAAGCCTTTGTCTAGTTCCTCCATTATCAGTTACCAGTACACACTGTTCAGAGTATTCTAAATACTCTGGAACTGAGTTCAGGAGCTCATAAGCAAAGGTATTGAATTGAACTTTCTCTGTCTCTAATGTGTTCATATATTCATTCTCTCTCCCTCCCCTCCCCTCCCTTCCCCACTTCACCTCTTCTCTCCTCTCCTCTTTTCTCTTCTCTCTCTCTCTCATTCATTCTCTCTCTCTCTCTCTCTCTCTCTCTCTCTCTCTCTCTGTCTCTCATCCCTTCTCCATTCTTTTTCTCAGTGTGATCTTGCTTATCATAAGCCCTGGAGTGAACAGTTCAAGAAGAAAAAAGAACATGAAGTTAACATGGCTGAAGAAATGAAGAAAGCCAGTTATCGAAAAGAAAAAAAAGCAGAGGAGGCCTAGTTTTTGTGCCATGGGCATAGCTTAGAGGGAAGAATTATTTGTGGGTCTTGGCTCCAGTCTCATAGCAGCAGCAGTTGACACAGGAAAAGGGAAACTGCTGGCCCACAGGAAAGGGAATCAATGAACTCAGAGCTTCAAGTCTCCTGACCTCAATCAAGACGCATATTTCCACTGATGAATGGTTGCAACCTAAGAGAGGCACCAGTGGGCCACCTCTCCCTGAGGTGTTCTCTCCTGTAACCCTGTAGTTTTAACTCCAATTTTAACCCCTGCTTATATAAAGCCTAATAGGACCTGCTTGTGCCATTTTCTACAGGTCCTTTCATGAATCTAGGCTCCAGAAATGTGCTCCTTTAGGACCAGAACTGCATTGCCCATCTTATTTTTAACCCCAATATTAATCACCATGGCAGTAGGTAGGAACTTGTTCCTCCTCAGATAATCATGCATTCCCTAAAGTGGTCAAGTTAGGGTGAACACTGTTTTCTCTGTGATAACAATCATCATCTTTGTATTTTGTAGGAAATTATCTTTTGGCTCATTACTTTAAACTGGCTTGGATATTTCTTCATTTGGATGTTGAATGTCCCCTAAGGTCAATGTGTTAAAGCCTTTGTCCCCACAGTGGTGTTATCGGGAGATGGTGGAACCTTTGGGAAGTAGGAGGTCCTTAGGTCATTGGGGGAATGTCCTTAAACTCTGGGAAACTCCTACCTCTTCCTGTTTCTCTCTTGATCCCTGGTTCATGATGTTAGTGGATGTGCTACACCACACATTCCTGCCATAATGTGATATCCCATCAAAGGCCCAAAGCTAAGGGGCAATGCAATAATGAACTGAAATCTCCAAAACCAGAAGTCAAAATATACCTTCTCTAAGTTAATTATCACAGTATTTCTTTATAGTGATGGAAAGGTGACCAATACAGAAAATTGGTAATAGGAGTGGGGTCATTGATGATGGCTACATCTGATGATGTGGAAGAGATTTTGGAACTGGTCTGTAGAAGGAATTTGGAAGAGTTTAAAGGAGGAGCTATAGGAAGCCTAGAATGCTCTTAACCATTATTTAATGGAAGAATTTGGTAAGGCCTCAGAAACCCAGAATGCTGAGAAAAATGTGGACAGCAAAGGTTATGTTGATGAGGTTTCAGATGGAAATGAGGACTTTATTGGGAAGTGGAATAGAGGCCGCTCTTGCTAACCATGGAAAAGAATTTGGATACAATTTTTCTATGCCCTAAAACCTTCAGAGTGGCTAAGCTTAAAGGTGATAGACTAGTTTATCTAACAGGAAGTTTCAAGGTAGCAAGATATTCAAGCTGGGGCATGGGTATTACTGGCTCCTTTTAGCTGAATTCACAGTAAGAACTTGCAAAAGAGAGCAGAACTGAAAATTTTGAAAAATTTCCATGCTACAGAAAAGGAGCATATATTAGTCAGCTATTGTTGCTGTAGCAGAAAAACCAACCCAAACAAACTTATGAGGGAAGAGGTTTATAGGGAGGTCATGGTTACAGAATCAGTCCATAATAGTGCCAGGGCAGGCATAGCAGTGGCAGGGCCTGTGTCTGATGACCTCATGGCATGTGGGACCAGGAACAGAGAGAGAGAAACCTGAGCCTCAGAGTTCAGGGGGCAAACCTCCAAAGCTTTGGCCTCAGTAACATCACTCTCACAAAGTGAAGACCTGTCTCCAAAGTTCCATGACCGCCACAAACAGTGCAGCCAGTTGGGGGCCAAAGTTAATGCACAAGACCTTCTGGGGACACTTTATACTCAAACCATGAAACTAGCTGGGCTCGGTGGCACACGCCTGTAATCCCAGCGGCTTGGGAGGTGGAGGCAGGAGGATCCAAGTTCAAGGCCAGGGGCAGTCTGCATAACTGAGCAAGACCCTGTCTCAAAAAGGTAAAAAATGGGCTGAAGGTGCAGCTCAGTGGTCCAGCACTTGCAGAGCATGCAAGCTCAAGGCCCTGGGTTCAACCCCCAGTACCACCAAAAAACAAACAAACAACAACAACAAACAACAACAACAACAACAACAACAACAACATGAAACTATGCTCCTGGCCCCCAAAAGTCCATGGCCATCTCATCCCCAAAGTCTTAACAGTCTTAATCATACTTAAAAGTTCAAGTCCAAAGTCTCCACTGAGACTCAAGGCAAAGTTAGCTGTGAGTCTCTGAAAAACAAAGATCAGGTTACATACTTCAAACAAATAATGACACAGAGTAAGCAATACCATTCCAAAAGGGAGAAATAGGAGTATACAAAGGAGACATTGGCTGGTAACAAAACCAATAACCCAGTGGATGCACAAAACCTGTAGGTTTAAGTGTGGCATCTGGCACACATGACATTATCTGGCATCTGGCATCACTTAAGGTCAAACAGGCTTGTATGGCTCCACCCCTGTGATCCTCTTGGGCTGGCTCCACCCACTGCTGCTAGCTTTCCTTGGCAGACTTTTCATGTTGCTGGCATATCTAACATTCTGGGGTCTTCACTGGTGCTCTGGCTCCATCCTCAAAACTTCACGAACCAGCCCTTCAGAGGTTCTACACAGAGCACTTAATGCTGGTACTCATTGCCTGGCTTTGCAATGAGTATCTTCTTCTGGAACCTTGGTGGCAACCTCCATAATACCTTAATCCTTGCCTTCTGCATGCCTGCAAAACCTGTGCCCTGTGGATGATGTCAAGATTCACTGCTAGCTTGAGATGTAGCTGGCCCTTTTTGGACCTTGGCTGCAACAGCAGCCTCTATATGCTCAGGCAGAGAAATCATTTCCCCGGGGTGGGGAGGGCTCTTTTTAGGAGTGTTGTCAGAAGATGGGTTTTTCAGACACTCCCTTTTCAAAGGGGGTTTTAGTCCTAAAACCTGAAGTCTTGGATGGCAGGGGTCTGCTGTACTCCTGTACCTCCAGGTTATCTTAATTGTTCTCTTTAATGGCATTTATCTCTTTAACAGTTATGGCCTCCTGGCCTGAATGAGTCCTGTCTTCAGTAATCTTAGACAAGAGCAGCTTTTTCCCTCATTAAATGACACATTTTCCAGATCTTTTTTCTGTGCCTTTTGCTCTATGTTGCCATTATATATCTGGCTAAAAGCAGCAACAACCATGTGTATATCCTGCTATCATCATGATATTTCTTCCATCCAGTTAATGAGCTCACAACTTTTAAATTCAGCCTCCCTCAAGTCTTTGGGACATGGACAAAATGCAGATAATCTCTTTTCTAGAACATAACATGGATTGCCTCTAGGGCAATGTCCAATGGAGTCCTCATTTTCCTCTAAAACTTTGAGCCCCATCTGCCTTTCTATCTGCAGTGGTGTTTTGGTCTCCCTTACTTTCCTTAGAACCACCCCTCAAGCTCTCCAGGGCTTCTTTCATTCACATCTCTAAACTCCTCCAAAGATGGCCTAAAAACCCCACAGTCAGGTTTCTACACAGCAATAACCCCACTCTCTGGTACCAATTATGTCTATTAGTCAGCTGTCATCAATATCACAGAAAAACCAATCTAAACAAACTTACGGGGAAGAGGTTTATTGGGAGCTCATGGCTAAAGAATTAGTCCATAATAGTCACAGAGCAGTCATGGGGGTGGCAGCAGCAGGACCTGTGTGACATGACCACATGGTATGATGGACTGTTGATGTTGTTAGGTGACACTGAGTCAGGTTCAACTCATATCAACCCTAGGTACAACAGAATGAAATACTCCCCAACTCTGTGCCAGGCACATGATCTTGTTTATGCTTAAGCCTATTGTTCCAGCCACTGTGTCAATCCATCTAATCGAGGATCTTCCTTTTGTTTGTTGATCTGCCACTCATTTGTGGTTCTACATGCCAATCATCTCTGGAAATGTCCTCACAGACACACTCAGAAGTCTGATTTACTAATCTCCTAAGATGAACCATCACAATAACTCACCTTTTGCCACAGAGGATCCAGGATGCCAGACATGGAGATGTAAGGATTTACTGTTCCCCTGGCTTGGATTTGGTCTTGCTTTGGGCTAAGCCTTCTTTTGTATTTTCCTGTTCTTCTCTGTTGGAATAGAATTGTTTTTCCTGGGCCTGTCCAATCATTTTATCTTGGAAGCATATAACTTTCTTTTTGACTTTTACAGGAGCTCACAGCTGAGTTTTCCTTGAGTCTCAGAGAAGACTTTGGACTTGGGTTTTAGGGCAATGTTGGCATAGCTAAGACTTTGGGATTCTTGGGGATAGACTGAATGTACTTTACATTGTGGTATTTGGAAGCCCAGAAGTGAAATGCTATAGTTTTCATCTCGAATGACCCCCAGTATTCCATATGTTAAAGTCTTTGTGCCCAGAAAGTTACTATTGGGAGGTGATAGAACCTTTGGGAGGTGGGGCCTTCTAGGAAGCCCTTATTGGTGGCATAACCCTGAAGAGGCCTGTGGGACCCAGCTCCCTTCCTCTTGACTCCTTGGCTCATGATATGAGTAGTTTTGTTCTTCTATGCCCTCCCATCACCTTGTGCTGTCTCACCACAGCCCAGAAGCAATGGGGCTAACTGGTCATACCCTGAAATCTCCAAAACTGTGTACCAAAATAAAAATTTTCTCTGTATACTTTGATTATTGCAAGTAGTTTTAATAGTAGTGGAAAGCTGACTAATACAGGCCACAAAATAAATCTCAACAAATTTAAGAAAATTAAAGTCACATTAAGCAAATTTTCTTACCATAATATCATAAGCCTAGAAAATTGACAAACACTTAAAAATTATACAACCTACTCTTGCACAACCAATGGGTCAGTGAAGAAAAGAAATTTTAAAATCTTTTCACATAAACAAAAATGGAAACACAACAGAACAAAACCTATAAGGTACAATAGAAGCAGTTCTACATGGAAGTTTAAATGCCTGCAGCAAAAGAAGACAAAAGGTTTCAAACAACCTAACATTGCACCTCAAGGAATTAGAGAAATAAGAACAGACTAAGCCCAAAGTTAGTAGATGGAAAGAAATAATAAAATCAGAGCAAATATAAATGAAATAGAGACTAGAAAAGCAACAGAAAATATCAACAAAGACTTGTTTTTTGAAAATATAAATAAAATCAATTAACCTCAGATATACTCATTTAAAAATACTCAAACATGAAAAAAGAAACAACTGATACAACAGAAATATAAAGGAACATAAGGGACTATTATGGACAATTACATGACAATAAATTGGATAACCTGAAAGAAATAAATTCCTTGACACAATCCACCAAAATTGAATTATAAAGAAATAGAAAATCTAAACAGAACAATAATAAGCAGGGAGATTGAATGAGTAACAAAAAGTCTTCCATCAAAGAAAAGCCTAAGACTTGATAGCTTCACTGATGAATTCTATCAAACATTTAATGAATTAATACTAATCCTTTTCAAACTATTACAAAAAAATTGATGAGTCGGGAGTATATCTAAATTCATTTTATGAGAGCAGCATTAATACCCTGACACCAAATGCAGACAAAAACACTATGTACACGATGAAAACTGTAAGCCCAAATCCCCGATGAATATGGATATAAAATCAACACAATATTAGCAAACAGAATTCAATAGCACATTAAAAAGATCATTCACCATGGTCAAGTGGGATTCAACCCAGGGATACAAAGATGGTTCAATATGTTTAAACAAAAAATGATACATCATATTAACAGATTGAAGAATGACATCAAACAATAATTTTAATAGATGCAGAGAAAACATTTGACAAAATTCAACATCCTTTCAGGATTAAAAACTCTCAAGAAATTAGGTATGGAAGGGAAGTACCTCAACACAGTAAAAGCCATATATGACAAATCTGTAGCAAACATCATACTTAAGCGAGAAAAGCTAGAAGCATTTCCTTTAAGATCCAGAATAAGACAAGGATACTCAGTCTCACCATGTCTACACAGCATGGTACTGGAAGACTTAGCTAGAGCAAGGAGGCAAGAGAAAGAAACAAAAGGCACTCAAATTGGAAAGGAAGAAGTTAAATTGGCCCTGTGTGCAGATAACAGGATTGTTCATATAGAAAACTCTAAACTGGTGCAGTGGTGCATGCCTTTAATCCTAGTGACTTGGTAGGCAGAGGCAGGAGGATCCCAAATTCAAGGCGAGAGGCAGCCTCTGCATAATCTAATGAGACCCTGTGTTCAAAATACAAAGTAAAAAATGGGCTAGGGGTATGGATCAGTGGTTGAGCACTTGCAAAAAGTGTGCATTGAGGCCCCAGATCACCTCCTCAGTATCACAAGAAAAGAAAGAAAGAAGAAAGAACAAAAGAACGAAAGAAAGAAAGGAAGGAAGGAAGAAAGAAAGGAAGGGAGGAAGGAAACCCTACCCGGATATGGTGGTACACACCTGTAATCTCAGCAACTTGGGAGGCTGAATCTGGAGGACCACAAGTTCAAATAAAAATAAAAATAAAAATAAAATGGACTAGGGGTGCATCCCAGTGTTAGAGAACTTGCAAAGTATGTATGAGACCCTAGGTTCAACTCGTACATAAGTGCTGCCCCTAAAAACAAACTAAGGATTACATTAAAAACTGTTGGGCCTAACAAAGGAACTCAGTAAACTTGCAGGATGTAAAAGTCAACCTACAAAAATCAGTAGTGCTTTTATACATTAATAGTGCAATATCTGAAAAAGTCAAGAAATCAAATTTAGAATAGCAACCAAAAATATTTAGCAGTAAATTTAATCAAGAAGGTGAAAGAATTATACATTGAAAGTTATAAAACTTCGATGAAAGAAATTTAAGAAGACACAGACAAATGGAAATGCATCTTGTGTTTATGGACTGGAAGAATAAATGTTTAAAGTGTTCATATTACCTCATATGTCTTGTTGTTAGGTGTCATTGAATTGGGTCTGACTTATAGCAACCCTCATTGGTATTTTTTTAAGTTTATTTTTTATTGGAAATTTTAAATATACATGTGATTCATTTTGACATTCTTTTCATTGTGACATTTCCATATATGCATTTTGATAAACATTATTCATATAGGTTACCCATTACCCTCCCCTATGCTTCCACCCTCCCACCCTTCCCATCTAAGTTTCCCATCTAAGTCTTCTCTATCTTTTACTTAGTAATATTTTTCTATATGTCCTTGGGTTCCATTTCTGTTTAAGATAGAAACTTTTCCTGTAGTGGTCTTTGTTTTTATCTTGTTACAACAATTCCATGCAATTTCTAGTCCATTTATATTGACATCATTCTTATCTTCCCCCCCTTTATTATGATCTGAACTTTGAATAGGATTTTTCCTTCTTGTAATTTTGAATCAGCTCCCTCATATGAGTGAGAACCTGTGGTGTTTCTCTTTCTGAGCTCGTGTTCATTCACTTAAAATAATTTTCTCTAATTCCATCCATTTTGCTGCGAATGACTTTAGTTCATTTTTTTTAATTGCTGAGTAGTATTCCATTGTGTATATATACCATAGTTTTTTTATCCATTCTTCTGTTGAAGGGTTGAGTCCATATCCTTGCTATTGTGAAAAGCGCTGCATTGAACATGGAGATGCAGGTGTCTCTGTGGTATGATGACCCATCTCCCTTCGGGTAAATTCCCAATAGTGTTATAGCTGGGTCATATGGTAGATCTATTTTTAGTTTTTTAAGGTACATCCATATTGATTTCCACAGTGGTTGCACCAATTTACAGCTTCACCAACAATGTAAGAGTGTTCCCTTTTCCCCGCAACCTCACCAGCATTTGTTGTTGTTTGTTTTATTGATCTTGGCCATTCTTACTGGTGTAAGGTGAAATCTCAGAGTAGTTTTGATTTGCATTTCCCTAATGGCTAGGGATGTTGAGCATTTTTTCATGTGTTTCATGGCTTTACGGACCTCTTCATTTGAGAACTGTCTACTCAGTTCCTTTGCGCATTTGTGTATTGGGTTGTTTGTTTTGGGGGGAGTTTTTTTCTTGAGTTCTTTATAAATTCTAGTAATTAGACCTTTGTCTGATGTATAGAATGTGAAGATTTTTTCCCATTTCGTGGGGGTTTCCTTGACTCTGTTAATTGTTTCTTTTGCTGTGCAGAAACTTTTTAATTTCATGTAATCCCATTTATCTATTCTTGTTGCAATTTCTTGAGCAATTGAGTCCTATTAAGGAAATGGGTAGAGCGCTGCGCTGCAGTCTCTGAGGTCCCGAGTTCAATTCCCAGCACCGCAAAAATGGGAGAAGGACCTGGCAATCCACTCCCAAGGCAATCCCGAAATAGCCATTGAAAACCCTATGAGGGTCGCTATGAGTTGGATACCGACTCGACGGCACCTAACAACAACAACAACAGGAAATACTTACCTAAGCCTATATGTTGGAGTGTGTTGCCTATCTTGCCTTCTACAAGTTTTAAAGTTTCTGGTTTTATGTTGAGATCTTTTATCCATTTTGAGTTAACTCTCATATATATTAAGACATGGGGGTCAGCTTTCATTTTTCTGCATGTGGATGACCATGTTTCCCAGCACCATTTGTTGAAGAGGCTGTCCTTTTTCCAGTTTAATTACTTTGCTCCTTTGTTGAAAATCAGGTGACTATAGGTGTGTTGAGGTATTTCTGGGTCTTTTATTCTGTTCCAGATGTCTTCAGGCCTATTTTTGTGCCAGTACCAAGCTGTTTTTGCAACCAATGCTCTATAGCATAGCTTGAAGTCAGGAATTGTGATTCTACCTGTGTTTGTTTTGCAGCTTAAGAGTGTTTTGGCTATACGTGGTCTTTTGTGGTTCCATATGAATTTTTGGATCATTTTTTCTATTTCTGTAAAGTCACAAGCAATTAGAAATGGAGTCAATGATAAAGGTTTTAAAGAAAGATTTCCAAGAAAATTCAGATAGAATGAAAAAAAGAAATATAAGAATTCTGGGCATTCCTGAAGGAGAAGAAAGAATCACTGGAGGCCTTCACAACCTAGTAAATTATATCCTCAAGGAAAACTTCCCAAAGATAGCACAGGAAATGGATATATACACCACTGAGACTTTCAGGACCCCTTTGAAATCTGACTCAAATAGATCATCCTCGAGATACATCATTGCTCAATTGCTGTCGTTAGAGACCGGAAACGCTATACTGCAAGCAGCAAGACAGAAGCCCCTTATTACTTATAAAAAACAGCCAATTAAAATTACTTTAGACTTTTCCATATCAACATTGAAAGCTAGAAAGGAATGGGCACAGGTAATTCAAATATTGAGAAAAAACAATCTCTAGCCTAGACTAATATATCCAGCAAAATTATCTTTGATAATAGATGAGGAATATAAAACATTTAATGACATTGAAGCTTTTAAACAATATGCAACCACCAAACCAGCACTGGAGAGGATTATAAATCAATTACCACATCCAGGAGAGTTAAGACAACCCTACAAAGGAAATCAAAGAACAGGTTAGCTGAGATGAGTGCAACCCAAGAAAGGACCAAAGCAAACATGAATCATAAATCAGTAACAGGTAATGATTGGATATATAACAATAGATGCTCCTCAATAATCTCTATTAATGTAAGTGGTCTTAACTCACCAATTAAGAGACAGAGGCTGGCTAACTGGATGAAAAAACACAAACCATCCATATGTGGTATTCAAGAAATGCATCTAACTAACAAAGACTGAAATAAACTGAGAGTTAAGGGCTGGAAAAATGTATATCTAGCAGGGGGGAACAAAAGAAAGCAGGTGTTGCAATTTTAATTTTAGATAGATTAAATTTAATTCCAAAACTAATTAGAAGAGACAAAGGAGGACATTACATTTTAATACAAGGAACAATTGATCAAGAACCAATAACGCTCTTAATATCTATGCCCCAAACATAGGGGCTCCTAGCTTTATAAGACAAACCTTATGGAATATAAAGAACTTTATTGGACCAGAATCAATAATAATGGGGGACTTCAATACCCCACTTTTGTCAAGAAGCAGGTCATCAAAACAAAAATCAACAGAGAAATGTCAAATCTAATCTCCACCCTAAACCAGCTGGATCTCACAGATATATACAGAATATTTCATCCAAACAATGAGGAATACACATTCTTCTCAGCTTGACATGGTACATTTTCTAAAATAGATCATATGCTAGTCCATAAGAACTCCCTCATCAAATACAAGAAAATAGAAATTATCCCCTGTTCCTTATCAGATCATAATGGGATAAAATTGGAGCTCAAGAACATGAAGAATTCCAGAAACTTTACAAACTCATGGAGACTGAATAATTCACTATTGAATGACCCATGGATTGTTGATGAAATCAAATTGGAATTTAAAAAATTCCTACAATCAAATGATGATTAAAACACATCATACCAAAACCTATGGGATATAGCAAAGGCAGTTTTAAGAGGGAAGTTTATAGCATTAAGTGCCTTCATCAGTAAAATAAAGAAGAGCCAAATAAATGACCTAATGACACAACTTAAGACACTAGAAATCCAACAAAAAACCAACCTTAAATGGAACACACAGAGGGAAATTACAAAAATAAAGGGAGAAACAACTCAATTAGAATCTAAAGAGATAATTCAAAAAATTAATAAGACTAAGAGCTGGTTTAATAAAGTTTAATAAAATAGGCACCCCTCTGGCTAACCTCATCAAAAAGAAAAAGGAAAAATCTAACATAGTACGGATTAAGAAAGACAACAGATCCATAAACACTGACTCCAACGAAATACAGAAAATTGTCAGAGATTACTATGAGAGACTGTATTCCCCAAAATGTGAAAATGCAGAAGAAATGGACAAATTTATTAACATGTATGACCTACCAAAACTAACCCCAGAAGACATAACTGACTTAAACAAGCCCATTACATATACAGAAATAGAAAAGGTAATCAAAAGCCTCCCAACAAAGAAGAGTCCAGGTCCTGATGGATTCACAACAGAATTTTACCAAACTTTTAAAGAAGATATAATACCTGTCTTCCTCAAATTATTCCAAAGAATAGAACAGGAGGGAACCCTCCCAAATACATTCTGTGAAGCTACCATCACCCTGATATCTAAGCCAGGAAAAGATTCATCTAAGATAGAGAATTGTAGACCCATCTCCCTTATGAATCTAGATGCAAAAATATTTAATAAAATTCTGGCAAACAGAATCCAGCAGCATATGAAAACGATTATTCACCATGACCAAGTGGGATTTATACCACAGATGCAAGGCTGGTTTAACATACGGAAATCAATTAATGTAATCCAACATATCAAGAAACTGACAAACAAAAACCACATGATCATCTCAATTGATGCTGAAAAGGCCTTTGATAAAGTGCAACACCTTTTCATGATAAAAACACTGGAGAAAATAGGTATAACA